>JADLZK010001360.1:0-149267 GCA_015847255.1 Hyparrhenia diplandra | reverse complement strand
CAATGATCATTCCTATTTATCAAGTTTATAAAAACCTTAATAATGGCCGAAAGTCTGTTCTCTGCTGGTGCGGCGTGAAGTAGGACAGACCGTACTGTACTGGACGGTGAGCACGTCTGCACCCAGCATGGTGTTCGCATTTCTTCAGAGCTTGCTGCTTGCATTGCTCTTTGTTGTCCTGAGAGGCGCCATCCACTGCCTGCAGATTGCTACCAGCTCACCTGACTCTTTCTTCCGCACCTCCACCGTCACAGACGCCAGCTTCCCCTTCCGGCCCACCACTCGCCCGTCCATCTCCACCTCCTCCTGAGACCGGCCGGAGAGCAGTGACACAAAATCATGTGGCGTGAACGACCGACATAAAATGGAAGATTTGGTGTGTGTGTGTGTTACTGTTGTGTGGCACGTACTTCGTGATGGGCGTGCGAGAAGTAGGACCGGCATCTGCCTTCTGCTGAGGATCATGCACTCATTCAGTATTTGTTTGACTACACTCATATCCACATCAATCCACAATGTGTTAGTGAATTATGTTTATTTCCAATTAGAGTGAAAAAAAAAATAACTAATTTCTACATCAATCCATTCAAACACATATGAACTAAAAAGTGAATACAACTATATCCAAACCAACCCTCAGGTGTACCTAGCTCACGCCTGTAACAAACATTTCTAGTACAGTAGTACCCGCTCCGGCGAGAAACTCATGTAATTTCAACCGGGGATGCTAGGATAATTACTTTACAGAAGTCGGGAAACTGCTGAGAAGAGGACACCAGACAACAGTTAGTTTACAAGTATTTCAAATATGACATTGGATATACATACTGGATATGGTAATCAAGTTGTTTGCTATCATAGGTTAAAACTTAAAACTCATGCTTTTCATATACTGGTGCCAACATTACAGAGATGGTCACAGACCAGTACTTAGTACAGCTGCTCAAACTTACAGTACAGCAGCGTCCAAAACAGCTGATGAAACAGCAAGGGGCAAATGAGAGCCAGTACGCCAAAGCCAAGGCACTCCGCTCCGACCCTTCTGAAAACGGACTGGAAATGGAGGGAGCCAGTGTGCCTGTCATTTCCTCAGCATGCCCTCTCGGTCCCTAGTTCCCTCTAGGAGAGCAAGGAGACCAGTGAAACAAACTCCGAGGTCATTCTACCCTTCGATCTTGTGTTGATGACAAAATGCTCTGGGTACTTTCTAAGCAGTGCCAGAAGGCCAAACCAAGGCCTGCCCTTCGTCTCCGTTGGTGACCAGTCGTCTTGTGTTAAGTATTTTCGGACCCTACTGGGGTGCCACACGTTACCAAACTGGTCAAGAAGCTGCAAGAATCAAACACAGTTAGAATTGGAAGTGGCAACAAGTACAACAGATAGAAGAAACAAGAAATTTAGGAAAATCCATACCACATGCTATATTTGAAAGCAAAACCTAAAAGTATTAAGTAGATAAAGTGATAAAGAAAAGTTCCATCAATGGAAACTGAACATCAATGATGGCCTATATGGGCAGCACAAGGGAGCAAATTAAAAAACAACTATATAAATTCTTGAAACAGATACTGAAGGCTTCTTAAATAACATAGTAACCATAAATCATAACTAAGAAACTACCATCTCATGTAAAAGAGGACCAAAGCTTCAGTTTCTCGGTGCTGCCATACTGGTACAAGGTACAAACTGGACAACTGAAAGGCATAGATAACCTTACTCTGCCTGATTTTAGCCCTGAATTTTTTGGACTTGTAGCACATATCACTAATAGCACATCACATCACTTTAAGGAGACTAGGGTATATTTAGAAATTGGTTAGAATATTACTCCCTATGCGGATCAATATATTGGGTGTTATTTTGTTTCAAAAAAGTCAAACTTCATAAATTTTGACCAATGATTAGTTACATTATATGCATGTTCAATGTACAAAGGTTGCATCATTAGATTGATACTCAAAATAATTTAAAAACAATGATGATTTTGTAGCAATTGATAACATGATCTAAGCAAACTCAATAGTCAAACTCTACTTTTGATAACTTTCTTATTCTAAAATATGAATTAGAATTACACTGAAGAACAGAAGTACACTTGGATGGGGAAATAAAAATTGGGGATGGAATATAACAATCTCACTTTGCTTGCTTGCTACTGGATACATTACAATACAATACCTTGATAGAGATAACTTGTGTTGAACTAAAATAAACAATATTGAAACTTACGAAAATTAATCACTAGTGCACTAAAAGAAAATAACCCAACTAAAAATTTGCATTCATAAATTACAGCTTATCGTGAAAAGAATCTTTCCACTACAACAGCTCTGTGCTACATTGCTTTTTCAGTGATTTCTATTGACTGTGTAACTAAATTGTGTTTCTTAATAATGCTAACGAGTAAATATACTAGCAGTTTTGTTGCTTACAGACACAAATAAAAAAATTCCAATCTACTTCATAGTTTTTCTCAGCTCAGCTGTATACGCCTTGAGGAAAGCTTTGGCATGACAATGACTGCAAACACAAGATATAGGAAAAAAAAGGCAACATAAACTAGGCTAAAGTACAAATAATGTGTGCATCAGAATTGTGCAGCTGATGATCTAGATTATCTATTTCAGATGGAAGCATAGGCTATACATGGTGATCTTACAGGGTAGGAATGCCAGCATTTTGCCAAACCTCCCAATGGAAGCATAGGCTATACATGGTGCCCACAAGTTTCGCATAGCTATTTATATAGTCAATCCAAATTCCATTTCCTTAAGGATGTAGCCATATGGTTCATCCATCAGTTTATATACACATGATAACACTAGTACGTTTGCCTTCATGATTTGGTTGGTTAAGTAGCAGGAGACAATTGGGACTAATCAGGCCAAGAGATGAAAAAATTGACTTCAGCATCGAAATGGCAGAGGTATATATTTTATTGATTTGCATAACAAACCTCTGTATGCAGTTTTGCCATGGGCATCCATTCTCCAGGGCCGCAGAGGTCAGATAACACTGTGGCAACAGATGACACAACATCCTTCTCTTCTGCTTGAAGGGCATGTTGGTTGTCAATATCCCTGTCACCCCTTGATCTTATTTCTGATTTACTGTCTGCAAAACAAAAAGGAAGACCATTGAGGTACCATGAAATGAGCTATTTCACCACTGTAGATAAAAAAATTCCTCCCAATGGAAATAGCTCTAAAAAATAAGAAACGGTACAAGTGTTTCCAATTGAAGATCTATAATTAGCGACAGCAACAAGGGACAGAAGGGCTGTCAAACTTTCATTGCATCATTTACTGGTTTTTAATCCCACTAACTATACTACTACTATCCAGCCAAGGTAACACTTTCAGATTGCTAGAATTTCATATTAGGAAGACATATATAAAAGAGATACAGCTACATTTGAACATAAAAGAGACTTCCAGTTGTGGGAATACATATAAAATATTATAAGGTACTCTTGTAACCAAAAAAAAATGTTTTGTAGCACTGGATTTGCATCAGCATTCACAAATATTTCTGTAAGGAAATTAAAGTATTCATAAGCATCCTTCATTGTAAGAGTTACCAAAGTTCCCTTAACCATCAAGTTTTGTTAGGCTGTGTATATTCTATCATATCCACTAATATGGAAATGGAATGTTGGCATATACTTATTACTATGTGTTCTGAGGTCAATGCACAACTAGATAGAATGACTGTCGATGAAGAATCACCATGTAGGCATTTACTATATGCTCCTTCAACTACACAACAGGAGGAAGAGGAAACATAAATCAAATCCAACAGAAATACACATATATAGTATAGATGGTAGTGGTACCTTCGCCTAGTGTTCCAATTGGTTCCACATTGATTCTATGCGCACCATAGATATCCAAGTCCACAGAAGACTTCTTGTTTCTCTTTACTAGCTTTCCCCTGATCCCAGTTTCACTCATACCATTCCCAATCTCATCAACCTCTCGACCATAATCACCTTCAAAGGAGCGATCATGAAACTCTGACAGACGAGGGCGGCCTGCCCGTGCATGTGCATACAGTGGTGGAGGAAGCTGCGGTGGAATAATAGGAGCATGCCGAGCGGCAGCAGCTGAGGCGAAGATGGATCGCGTTGGCAGTAGAAAGTAGAACTTCTTGTCCCCAATCTGCAGCAGATCCTGTGAATCAAGCTTGACAGGGGGGTTTCCTGGGAGGTGCAGGACACCCTCGACAAGGCACCCGTTCTTGCCAATGACATCGAGCGCGAACCTGCGGCGCTGGAAGTCGTAGAATATCCTGGCGTGGTGGCGAGAGATGTTCATACCCCCACCGAGGCTCGAGAGATCCACATCCACTGTCGATTTCTTGCTGTTGCGTCCCAGCATGATGGAGTATGTCTGCATGTAGTACTCGAAATCCTCTCCCTGGAGCTTCGCAAATCCTGCGTCCACTTCACCATCTGCACCTGAAGACCCGCTGGGCATTGCACCGGCGATCAAAGACGGCCTTGGCGTGGGGCATCAGCAGCACACCTGATAATTGTTGCCACAAAAACGAAGTTAGTCGGATACACTTAGATCAGATCCGAATACAGATAGCCAAACAGAAGTTAGGGTTCGTGTGCTCAGGTTTGCACGCAAGGAAGGGAAGAGAGGGGGGGTCGGGCATACCTGACGCATTGGGTGCTCGTCGCCTGCAAAGGATCCGACGAAATCTGGGAAGCTGCGAGTAGCCGGCGGCGGTCGTGTGTCCGGTCGCTTGGCTCCGTCGACGGCGAGGTGAACGGGAGAAGAAAAACAGCAAGCAGAGGAGCACACTCAGGAGAGCAATTCTTGCATGGCTACTGGGCCGACTGTTTTTTTTTTTTCCTGCAGCTGCACGCGCATCACTACTATGGCTCGCTGGGAGAGAGCGGCCCATGAGACTGGTTCATTGTTTGTCGGTTTTTCTAGTCTTTCTTTCTTTTTTCCCTATTTTCTTTTTGCTTCTAAATGCATTAATTATTATAAATCCTTTTTATATTAGTAATAATAATTTATATATACATCTACATCTATGGATATAGATATAGATGCAGATAAAGATTAAAAAAAATCATTTTTATATAATTTCTATATCTATATCTATATTTATATCTATATCTAGACCTAAGTATATATCTATATCTATATCTATATCTATATCTAATAAATAAACAAAATTTATGTCCACTTTTCTTTCCATTTTTGGTTTGTCTCCGTATTTCCTTGGTCTAGCCGTAAAAATTGTTTTTAGGCATTTTTAATCTAGGTCCTAATTAACTTTATAATATTTTTATTTCACATGAAATATGTCATGAGATTTTTTTTTCCCAAATTGGTAATGTTTTATTCATAACATTTTATCATGGTGTTGGAATAAATTTCTACGATACATGGAACATTGTGGTCATGAACATTTCTTTTTCTTCTAAAGCTATAACATTTTCTGATGAAGGACATAGGGTAACAAGATGGTTTTTCTTCCGCTTGGAATTCTATTCCTATCATCCCATATTAAAAATGCTCTTAGGCAGCCCTCTCCATAACTCTAAAATTAAGAGAACTCGTTCCTTTTTTGGACCTTGAAAGTTGTAATCGGACAACTATTACAATCCAAGTAAGAAGAAAATCTTGTGTAGTGTTTTGTTGAGTTCTTTTTTACTCCCTCAACATAACATGGTTTTGTTGACTTTTGTGGTATTTGAGTTATATCTTTAACCAATATAGTTTTTGTTACAACTTAGTTACTCTTAATAAGTATAAAAATACAACAACAAAAATACATAGATACCTAGATTAGATGACTTCAAATTCGGACTACATATTTAAAAACCATTTGCAACCAAGGTTTGAATAGTTTGATTGAAATTTGGTCAAAGCATCAAGAGTATTTGTGGTAGAAGGAAATGCAACACAACTTTAAAAAATGACAAGATTGCTACATGCTAAGTTTTTCCTTTTTATTGGCATAACTCAAGTGGAACATATGCTCTCTCAAGTTCAAAACTTCAAATAACAAATTTGGTATGAGAGAGCTTTTTATTTAGTGTTACAAGATGGGATGATCGATGATGAGGTGTTTGTGATAACTTTATCAATCTATTGTTTGAAGGTGTTCACATGACCTAGGGTTCATGTATGTGCTTCATAGAGATAGGTGTACGTTTTTGTGTAAAAAAAAAATATATCAACTTAGCCGCTATTATGATCTCGCTTAAATGCATAAATGCACTTTTGTTTGAAAATGACCCCTGGTAGATAGAATCACGCATTTAAGAGAAATACTACGATGAGTCGATGATAAACATGGATATTTCTCTCTAGGACTTCTTTAAGCATTTAGAGCTTTTTAATTCTTTTGAAAAACATGTACATAAAACCATGAAATTTAAGTTGCACTACATAAAATAATTTTGAAAAATACAAAACCTTGTTTTGAGTTTTTTTTTTTTGAAATGTTACGAGGGTTTTAGTTTAAATGCAAGGTCACACGAGCATCGTGGGGAGTATCCCACCCATCCCAGGAAGAAAACCAGGGGGTCAAGGTGGCAGCAATAATCATTAATCACACAGGCCATTGACAAATGACATGAGCAGGAGCAGCACACTGTGTCACGTTCGCTGTGTGAGTGAGGAGGCGAGGCCCGGCCACGACTCCCGTCCCATTTCATTCCTCTCAGGCTCAGCACGAAAGCGAAACGAGTCCACACGAGTCGCGCGGCGTCGCCGTCCGTGGCCCGCCGCCGCTCGCCGGAGTAGTAGTACCAGCAGCAGCAGCAACCGTAGCGAGGGGTAGGCAAGAGGCGCCGGATGGGGATCCTGGGCAAAGGCTCGGGGTGGTGCTTCTGCTCCCGCGGGGCCAAGCTGGAGCGGATCAAGTCCAGCCTCCTCGCCGCAAAGGGCGCCGCCGTAGCCTCCGTATCCTTCCCCAGCGGAGGCGGCGGCGGCGGCGGCGGCGGAGGAGGTGGTGGAGCTGGAGGGAAAGGCGGGAGCGGGTTCCTCATCCACCGGGGCCTCCTGCTCACCACGCACGGCACCATCCCCTCGGCCGCCGCGGCTGGCATCGCCGAGGTCCGGCTCAGCCACGGCCGCCTCCTAGCTCGTCTGGTTCCGCAGAGGTATTAGAACCCATCGCATTTCTTGGTAGCTTCCTCCCGTCTTTGTTTGAAATTGCAACTTGGTGTCTGGCGATTCGATTTTGGGGGATGAGCTCTTCGCCCCCGGGAATCTCTACATAGTACTGTACGGCATGGAAATAATGGATTTTGGGGTTGGAATGTGCCTTTCTGCGATTTATTTGTGCGGCACTCGTACTTGGACCTTGTGTCCTTCACCTTGGTGTAAAAGGATCTATTTTTACAGTGAATTGAAAGCTGGTAGTTGTAATTCCCTGGTGCAGAAGTATTTGCGAATAATTAGTTTTTTCTGTGATTCAATTCCGCGTTTAGTTACGATCCTGTCGTCCGCCCTGCATTTGAGAAAAGAGAGTTTTGTCTGCGTGGAAGCTTGAGATTTGGGGGCATTGTGCTGGGGTTGACTTCCATAAGACCATATGGTTTAGAAGATTATTTGTGGCTTGTGGTCATGGACTTCCATAAGATAATCTTTATGTCGTTGTTGCGCTTAGTTATTGTGGCAACAGTACATGCGAGTATCAATTCTAAAACAAGAGTACATGCCGGTGGGGATAGGATTTCCATTTTGTTTGGTTGGTGAGGAACATATATCGCCAATATAAATGCATTCCACTACCCTGTTGGTAGGATTATATGGACCAGTGTAACAAGAGAGATGTATGCTCACTATCTCATGCTCTCAGCTTGACTGCATGACATGCAAGTCAGAAAGGTTTGCTGCCATTCTGTTAGGGACGGTGGGCTAAAGCTGGTTTGTATGAACTGGCATAAATTCTTTTCAAATTTAGGTTGCCTAGCGTTGGAATGCCTTTATGTTTCTGTACAGTTTTGCATAAATTCTTTTCAAGTCTAGGTTGCAGATTGGCTACTGGATACACAAAGAATATGTGGCAAGTAGTATCTCCTGAAAAGTGGTCCTTGGATCTATTTATTCACTTAATTGATGAGCACAGTACATGTTTTAATGCATTCTTAATTCAACATGGGATCAACCTAGATTTTCCTCTGGAACACTTTAATGGGCAGCACTCGAACATTCATCAAAAGATCAGTTGTATGAAATAATGGAAGGGTATAAAGTATTTAAAATAAAATAGTGCAGAAAAAAGATAGTATAGTGCTAAATAAGTGTGAGAGCTCTGAGCTCACATGGGCCTTTGTTTTCCATGCATTTGCCATGTTACTTACTCTCCACATTGTATTTATTCATTTCAGGTTCTTTATTACCAGTTCAATTCTTGACCTTACAATAGTTGGCCTTGACGTCGTGGATGATGACCTGAGTTCACATGGGCAACAGCCTCATTGTTTGAAAACTTGCTTGAACCCCAGCTTGGACCTTGGCAGTACAGTTTTGCTACTGGGCCACAACAGAAATGATTTGGCTGTAGGAGAGGGAAGGTTGTAATAGCTACAGACAATCTTATAAAGTTCTCAACTGATGAAGTCTTGTGGCATCCTGGATCTGCTGGGTTTGATATGCACGGCAATCTTGCTTTTATGGTCTGTGATCCCATGAAGATTGCACCTTCTACACCTAATGGGTATGCTTCTGCATCATCAACTGCCCTTTGTACAACAAGAAAGGATGTGCCGACACAGTTCGGGATCCCTATCCCTGCAGTATGTGAATGGTTAAAACAACACTGGAATGGTAGCTTAGAAGATGTTAGCAAGCCAATGATGACTCCTGCACGATTGACAACCTCTGGAGAACGAAGTGGGCGTTCTTCCCTTGGTCATCTTCGTTTTATTAAGACCACAGAGGTAGAAGGTGGTGATGTCTTGTCATCATCACAGATGCCACCAAGACATACATGGCAGCATGGAGCATGCAGTTCAGCATCTGCCAAGATTTCACATGGCGAAAAGGATTCAATTGGCTCACATTCTTTCCATGGGCAACATGAGCTGACCTCAAAAATTTGCAAAGCTCAGAAAGAGCAAGCTACTTCACTTGTGGAGCATTCAAGATCTATTCGCCTGCCCCTTCCCTTAAAGCAAATGTTGCCTGATGAGAACAAGAATGAGGCGAACAGGCAAGCTCCGCACAGAACACAACCATCTAATGTGCAAATGAACTTTGGCACTCTTCACAATGTTGCTTACCATGAAAATTGCTGGAGTGAGGTGCAGTCCAGTTCCTCCCCACGGGCAATATCCGAGTTAGGAAATG
This sequence comes from Hyparrhenia diplandra, assembly GCA_015847255.1. NCBI lineage: Eukaryota > Viridiplantae > Streptophyta > Magnoliopsida > Poales > Poaceae > Hyparrhenia > Hyparrhenia diplandra. The sequence goes on along the minus strand of JADLZK010001360.1, from coordinate 139,941 downwards.
AGAGGGATGGTTTTAGCAGTGGAGAGGAGACAATGTACTCTGCTGAAACAAGGGAAAGCCGGAACATTCCAAGTCCTAAGGAAAAGAAAGCCGAGGTGGTTGGTAGATCACAGAGTTTTGTGAACCATAACAAATGGGACTCACCTAAAAGTGTTGAATCTTCGAGAGGGTTTCCTTCAAAGTCACAGACCTTCATTCCTTTAAGGAAGCCACATCTGCAGGCTGCAGCCATTTCACAGAAGAGCCAAGACTATTTCAGCCCGACTGTCTCGTCAAACATGAAGAAGAGGAACCTGTCCCAAACTCCCATGAAACCCAGGCAGCGTGCTCAAGTTACGTCGAAGTGGATAACTTGATGCATTCGCCTCCCCCAGGAGTCATACAAAGACAACATGTTTTAGTTTACTCAGTTCCATTCCGCATTTCTTTTTCTTTTCCTTTATCCTTTTTAGTTGCATTTGTAAATGCATTCTAGTCATGAACTGTGCTCTAGTCATTCTTTTCTAGGGTACCATATGTTAGGAAATGCTGTTCTTTACCCTGTAAGTCTCTACTGAAGGGTTAGACAGGTTGCCGTTACAAAATACAGCGTTTTTTTTTAACTCCTGATACCCGTAGCTAATGAGAGGTGAGAAGTGTGTTGGTCTTCTTAACCTGTTGGTCTTCTTAATTCTTCAAGTGTCAGCTCAAGGGATAATTCACAAGAATACACTGCCCTTGCTGGATTTGAAGCTCTCTACAGGTTGTGCCCTTTGTTGAGCCCAATAAGGGGACAACTCTGCAACCGTGTGGTCTCCCTTTATATGGTTTCTGCGACTTGCGCTATTTATGTTGAACTCACTGCAAACCTGAAGGATATTCTGGAACGAATCAGTAAGAACATTTCGATTCCATTCCTTCCATAGTGCCGTCGCAGAAAACACTATCTGAAGCTTTAAAAGCCTTAGCCACAGATGTAGACTGCGAGGCCACCGTGATCCCCTCTTGCTCGGCGACCTTTGAACCTCAGGTGATACAGAATCTGCCGTCTCTCCCAGTCCTAGGTAGGCCAAGCCTGCGGGGCTTCACACGCAGAATCCCCAGTCCTGGCGCACTCGCAGGGGCACGACTCGCCTTGCCACACGTAGCAACTATTTTTTTTTTTCGAGATCACGCCCTTCAGCCTTTTTCAGTATGTAACAAAAAAAAAAAAGTGCGAGTCTTACATGGTGAAAAAGGTTACCACCCAAAACCTACCAACTACACGTAGCAACTATTTCCTGTGCGGCAAATACATACATCTCCAATAGATTTCTTTCATTTATATATGAAAAGTTCGTTGGAACAATCATATGTCCGAAAGTATGAACTTCTGATACTTGATTGAGCAGCGACATGTGTCCTCAGTAATGTACACTTGATCGTGCAGTAATGCACGTGTAGAAAAAAACCATGCAACAATTGTGTTGCCCCTTTTCTTGTTGTTCATTTGTATCTTTGGGACTTCACAGGTAACACTTGTGAGTCCTTTGTATATGTTGGTTCCCTTTGGTCTTTCATCTTAATGAAAAATAGGTAAAAAAACTATTGTGAAAAAACAATTGCTTAAAAAATTTAAGATAAGAGCCCTACTAATAGATCAAACTAACAATACTTAAAGATGGGAGTGCTGCAATAGTTCTATAAAGTGTAATACATTTTTCTAGATAATGGAACTAAGTATTCCGTTTCATCATCAAAGAAGAGGAATTAGACCAACATGTTGAATGTATGCAAGAATAGTATGTTGGAATGGATTACAAAACAAAAAAATATTCAGGAAAATATCATTGTAGGATGAAAAGGTCGAAATAAGAATCAAAGGCATAGAAAAATTCTAGAGCACTTCCTTCCCATAACATACATTTGTAGCCCAATAGCCGTGAACCAACAAGCAAAAAGAACATTCCTAGTACTAGAAAATATAATATTGAAATGATTATACAATTACCAGTTATTATGTTTGAGGAATGAAAAAAGATCATCACTTCTTTTTTTTATTACATGGTTGTAGTGTAATTATAGCCAGGTTGTAAGAGGCATAATATATACCACAAAATGCTTCCTGGAAAAACCAATCATCTAGAATTGTTGGAAGTATAGCGTCTATGTACGTATGATGGGTCATATTTTTATATTTACTGAAATATGACATTGATAAGAGTTTGAATGAATTAGTGATGAGTTATGTTAACAAATCATGATAGTAATCTCTTCTCCCAAACCTTATGGCTATCCACTCATCTTGTCTTCACAGCCTTGTGATGAGCCCATTGTTCCTCGACATCAGAGGATAACATAAGGAACACAAAACATGAATATTGGATAGGAAAGCACAAAATAGGCATAAAAATTTAAGTATTCATTACCTAATGTATTTTAATTTTGCCCAATACATTCGAGACTCCATGATCTCTAAGATGTCTAGGCTTTTACATATTAGATTGCGACGTTGCATAGTCCATCATGTACTTTGTCATTGATTAGTCTATCATACAAAACACCATGAAATGTAGAATTAATAAACCATTTATCATCTTGTAAATCACTACAAGTACTAAATAAAAATGAGTGCGGTGCAGATAACCATAATTTGGTTTTATTGTCAAAGAAATGGCACTATAAAGTGTTCTACAATCAACACTACTGCAAACATTAATACATTTATAATTTTATATTTACTAAAAATAAAAGACATAAGGAGTTTGAATCTATCTCAATAATGTCTAAATGACAAATGTAAACAATACGACATAATGTATAACCACTACTTGTATGTGAATCAAACCTATTATGTTTAACCATCATTGCAGTTTTCTTAGTCCTCTAAAATTGGACATTTAAGATTTATGCTTGGACCAACAGCTTTGCTTGGGCTCAAACCAAACAAGCTTAGGTGGTGAGCAAAAATCTTGTCAAGCATCTCAAGCCACGACCCTTGAATAGGCAATGCCGAAGAAAAAATTTCTAAATGAGCATATTTTGTCTTGACTCCAAAGTACAATTCTATTGTTTTTCCTATGCTTCAAACATACTCCCTGTCTTTTCCTATGAAATCAAAACCTTCGTTTTATTGTACGTTATTCCTTCATTCCAAGGATTACACCTCTTTTAGAGTCTTATATGATGCGATTAGGATGGTTTTAGTTTTTTTATAAAAAAAATATTTTTAGATCCAGACTCCCTTTAGAAATATTTCTTTGATGAAGTAGCATCAAATGAAATGATGCTGGCGTCGAGATTTGAGCCCCGGCGGTGGGTAGCGTCCACTTGGACCCCCTCCATCGGGTTTGACTACAAGCCAATATTTTGTCTTGCCTCCAAAAGTACAACTTTTTTTTTTTTTGAGGGAATCAAAAGTACAACTTGTTTTCCTCTGCTTCAAACATACTCTCTGCTTTTTTATTTCCTATGAAATCAAAACATTCGTTTTTATTGTACGTTTTTAAGTCATTCCAAGGATTCACCTCTTTTAGAGTCCCTTATATATATATATGATGCGACTAGGATGATTTTAGATTATATATATATAAAAAAAAATTAGATCAGACTCCCTTCAGAAATATTTCTTTGATGAAGTAGCATCACTTGATGAAATCATTGTTTTTATGTATTTTTCCTTTTGGCTATAACTAGAATGAGAAAACACTTGATTTTCGGTGTTTCTTTGAATCAACAGAAAACGAGAATAGGTTTTTTTTGTTTCTCTAAAATGCTTCGCTCTTCTATATCGTTTGATTGACACTGATTGTAGTTTTTTAGTTAAGAACCTGGATTTTTTCTTGTTGTCAATATCCTTCTCTCGTCTCCACGTGGCTCAAACAGCACGGATATTGATGCATATCTCGACGACAGCGGAGACGCGCCCCGCACCACCTCCCTGTTGATTCCGTGCTCTCGTCGTCCCGGTCCTCCGGCAGGCCAGCTCCACCTCGGAATCCCTCCACCTCTCCACCGCAGCGGTGTCGACCGATTGGCGATCGGGGCGTTCCTCAGCCACAGCCCACGCCGCTGAACGGCCGGAGATCCGGTACCTCCGCCGCCCACTCCCTCTCTTCGGACGGCTGGAGATCTGGTCAATCCGATCCGTCTCGGATTCGGTGGTAGCAGAGGAGGAATCCGCCGCCAATCGGTCGGGTCGATCTATCGGGAGAGATGCGGCAGCAGCGGGCGGGGGCGGGAGGAGGGGGACGACCCGGGGCTCCTCACGAGGGCCGTCCACAGGGTGTTCCGCTTCGTCCGCCTCGCCGAGTTCGAGATCTTCTTCGTCCTCTTCTTCCTCATCGCCTTCTTCCTCTTCAAGGAACTCGTAAGCACCCACACCAACCTCGCGTTTCTCCGGCCCCTCAGCGTTTCGGCTTCGTGGGATTGGGATAGGATCAGTACGCATGGCGCGTTTGTTCAGTAACTTCAGTTTTGTAACATGAGTCCTTGATTGTTGAACTCGGTAGAAATCATAGAAGCTTTACAATGAATGAAAATGAAGATGCTCTCCATCTAGAGAGATTAGGATTTCCCTAGTGTGGATAACAATTGGCTACAATGGTGGTGTTTTCATGAAAGTTACCTACTAGGTCTTCTACTATGTCTAATATATGATACAATTGGAAAATTGCCATTGAGAACGTTTTCACCCTGATTATGACCACCACTGAGTGAATGACGCGCGGGTCCACCTGAGTCTATGAATTGTTTGAGGGTTTTGCAGAAACCACTAGTTTTGAGTTCATATGCATTCATGTGATTCGGCCATCCACATAATTCCATTCGGAGACCTAGCTATTACCTTGAATTGATTATTAAGAAATCAGCTGACCTCATAGAACCTACAGTATTTCTTTCAAAAAAAATAGAACCTACAGTAGCTTACTGAATGCAAATACTATCCTTCAAACAACTCATGAAAAACTTCTGATTGAGTTGAATGGCTGGTAGGATGCATTTATTCAGAACAGAACAAGTAGAATGCTAGTATTTTTGTCCATCGTAGGACTTTCTGGCATATGAATTATGATTTCTAGCTACAAGGCAGCATTTGGAATGTAGATATAATCGTCATGTTTATATCCATGGTTTGGTCACCCAGATTCTTTGATTTCGAGCCATAGCTATTGCATTGGCATGGCTCAGTAGGAACCCATGTTCTTATGATGCGATTTAGTTACCTCAATATGGAGGAATTCTGTATCTGTTTGTTTCTTTATCTTGTGTTTTCGAATTCATGTCTTACACCTATTGTTGGATGAACTTTGCTGCAGATGTCACGGCCTGAATACAATCAGCTGTTTGTCAAGAAGCCTGATCTAGACGACCCCTGGCCTTAGAGAGTACAGATGTATAAGTTGTAGGCTGATCTTTTATTTGAGTTGTGTTGCGACTTGCAGATACATTCTTCTTTGATGCCCTCCGTGGCTGCCCCCCTTTTGTTGTCAGGAGCACGTTTTATGATTACTTGTATGCAGTGACTGAATGACGGTGAATATATCTAGCTAGTCATTCTTTTCACTTGAAGAAATTTCATGTCAATATTGGTATGAGGTGATGCTGTGGTTGACGTCAGCAGCAGTTATTGTTCGCGCTGTTTATATGTTGTGAAGTCCCATGACTCCATGAGTAATGAGTTCGATGTGAGATGATCATACGATGAGTGCAGTTCATTTTAAGTGGCATCTGGCATATGGCATCTGAGTTGATGCTTGCAGCAAGACAAGATCACTGTGGTATAACTTCATAGACTGTTGCCAGAAGTTCAGATTACAGATTTGGTTGGGTCCATGGACTGTGGTACTTTTTCAATGAGACTGTTGTTGAAATTTATGTGAATGTGATTCCTTCAGACACGGTAAGAACTGGAGTATTCTTATTCAGTCAACTCAGTTGCTAATATACGGGTTTGCTGGAAACCAATGCGAAATGTGGATTAGCATAATTGAGGGGATTCAGTTCACACTCCAAGAAGAAGCAAACACATGCCCAAATGCCCAAATCGTAGCAAGTCGCTCTCGATGTTGCGGTAGCTTGGGAGTGACCATCACCGGATTCGTCGCTTTTTCACGTGTGTGTGCACGCGTCAACATCGTTACGTGAGATCTATCTAACCTAACGGAAACGCCATAGTGGCGCAGAATAAAAAAGATAGAATCTGTAGAGTAGCAAGTTCGGCAGGGGTTGGCGTAAAAAGATAGAATCTGTAGAGTAGCAAGTTCGGCAGGGGTTGGCGTATGCCAACTCAAAATTCAAGTGCTCGAAGCACCGAACATATAACGTATATAGGAGTAGAATTCAACCTGAACAGACAGAGGTACTGCACCCGTTTTTCCGTTTGGGTTTTTGCGTGGCTGGACTTTTTAATGTACGTACAGATATGCTGTCTGCCTGTCTTTCAAAATCTCATCAAATTCAAATCTCAAAGAAAAAAAAAAAGCTCTCGTGTTCATAAATCGAGGCTGATTTTTATTTTACGGAGAAAGAACTGGAGGATGATTTTCTTCAAAAAAACAAAAAAAGTACTGCAGGATGAGTGGGCAGTCGGCGCGTCGGGCCGTCGGCGGCAGGCTGGGGCTGGACCGGGAAGGAAACGCGGAACGGGGCAGTGGGGCCATGCCCACGCGGGTCAGCCGCAGGTCCACCTTGGGTTGGGTTGGGCTGGGCTGGACTCACCCCTCGCTTCCGTTCGTTTTTAACTCCTCGGCCATCCCGACGAGCACGCGGGTCGCCCGGCTGGCTGCCCCTCGTCTCCTCCGAGATCCCGGCACCGTCCCGCTCGCGCCCCGCCACGCCGCGCCGCGCCGACAGCTCTCCGCCCAGACTGCTGCATGCGCAGATCTCGCGTCGCCTTCCGCCCCGCTACGATGCATACGCGCGCCGCTTCGTTCGCCGGCGCCGCCGTTATCCTCCTCCTCGCGGTCTCCGTTCCCGTCTCCGTCTCCGCCGCCGCCGCCGACCAGGTGAGCATTTCCAGCCACGTCGCCCGTTTCCTCGTTTGTACCGGCTCGGCTCCGACAGTCTCACGCTTCTGGTCTCTACATTTCTTCTGTCAGGCTGCTAATGGCGCTGCCGGGAATGGCACAGGAGTCGGCGCTGACCGCCTGGACCGTCGCACCAAGGTGAGCGCGTCCCCCCCCCTCCCCTCGACTCTGACTATCTGAGACTGGGTTGGGTTGCTCTACCACTACCACTGAACGCGCCTCCCGTCTGCTCTGCTGCTTCCCAGATGTTCCTCCACAACACGGCGGGGGCTCGGACGGCGGCTGGGGCGCAAGAGACGGGGCTCGGGCTCTTCGACGCCTTCTTCGCCAGCCTGTCCATCATCGTTGTCAGCGAGGTGAGGCTACCGTGGGCGCCGGCCGGTCTTCACGGGTTTCCTTCTGTCGCGCCGCGCGCGTATATCTGCTCTTCGAGCCTTCGTAACCTGTCTCTGAATGAATGTCTGTGGGTCTTGTCCGGGTGAAGATTGGCGATGAGACGTTCATCATCGCGGCGCTGATGGCGATGCGGCACCCCAAGTCGACGGTGCTCTCGGGCGCGCTGTCGGCGCTTGTCGTCATGACGGTAGGATATCTGTTCCACAGAAGCTTTTGCAGCTCAGCTCTGTTGTGGGGAAAAAGAAGGTGCTAGTATTTGCTAGTCTGACTGAGACTGATCCTTCTCTGCCTGTGTTGCATTCTTAGGTACTTTCTACTGGACTAGGCAGAATCGTTCCGAATTTGATATCAAGGAAGCACACTAACAGCGCCGCGACAGGTATGGCTTACCTGAATATCACCTTATTGTGTACGTGTATTGATAAAGGTGGTCCAAGGTTTAGAGATCCTAGTGGCCGAGGGAACAATGATCAAATCAGAATAACAGATGATTCATATGGTCTCAAATGTCCCAAAGCACTGTTAAGCATATTAGCCGCCACACACTGATGACTATTTGACCTGTAAGCACTTGAAGTGGTAGTGTGACATACCTGCATCTAATCAGATCAGAGTTCTGATGCTAAACACATATTCTTTAAAGTTAGTGCTTGTATATAAATGTGGAGACATAGATGTTTGTACAAATCATCATAGTGATGTAAATAAACTTACGTTTTCTGACAGTAACATTTTCCTAATTTTATTTGCATCCAAGTGCATCAAAAGTGGGGCAAAATGCATAACAGTCAAAGTTCTAGGTTTTCCCTTCCAATAAACTAGTGGGTGCAACCATTTGCTAGATAACTCCCTATCCAATGATAGTAATCATAAGAGAAATTCAAGTTTTAGTTACTAGGAGCAAGAAAGGACATTTGTTGCTTGCTAGTGCAACTAATGGCCTTCAAGGTCTTATGGATGTATATGTACCATATGAACATGATTCTTAAGGTGCTGTAGCAATCTTGATGTAATATCGGTTCTGTAGCATGTAGCAGTGCATTCTGATATCTCTTTTGTTGTTTTGTGCTTCAGTCCTCTACGCATTTTTCGGTTACGGCTCCTGTACATTGCTTGGAGGTCAGATTCAAGGCATCACAGAAAAAGGAAATAGAAGAAGTATGTTCATTTTCGTACATCAAATCGTTACATTCTTTGCATTTCCATAATACTAAGCAGCATCCATTGTTGCTAGACATAGCATAAACTCATTTTGAGTCCATAACTGGTTGGGCCTTCCTGACAACGGACTATTCTCTGTTAGACCTGTTACAACATCAGTAGGATCTAGGATGTACTTGTGCTTGAAATATTATATTCAGCTGCTTATGTCAGTAGTTAATACTGCAACTCATTGTTCAGACCGTGCTCATTGGTTGTCAATGATTGTTGTTGTAACACTCTTTTTTGAGATTATATTTATCGTTTGTTCCTTGACACATACAGGTAGAGGAAAAGCTGGAGGCAGGCCAAGGCAAGTCAACATTTAGACGTGTTTTCTCGAGATTCTGCACTCCTATTTTCCTGGAGGTACATTTCCCTTTGCCTTTCTCCTCATTTTTCACTTTCATTTTTCTGAAACTTGCATTTACTGGCTTCTGATTTTGTGATGGATGGTGAAATCTTGTGAAATCCTTTCTCTTCTCTCAGAGGATGTATAATTCTTCCTGAACTTGCATGTCTTAATGTATCCAAACATATTGGTACTGATGCTGCAGCAGTGCTACTTGCTTTCTGTCTGACTTATTGACTTCTGATTTCAGTCATTTGTGTTGACCTTCTTGGCGGAGTGGGGTGACCGAAGTCAGATAGCTACAATAGCGGTATGGTTTGATTTCCCTCTTCAAATATGATTTTTCCAGCGGTCTCCTGTTCATCCAACTCCATAACCAAACTCGAAGCATGGTCCTCAATGCAGCTGGCAACCCACAAAAATGCAGTTGGAGTTGCTACAGGAGCGACCTTGGGGCACACCATCTGCACGTCGATCGCGGTGGTGGGTGGCAGCATGCTGGCCTCAAGATATCTCAGGGCACCGTCGCCACCATCGGAGGCCTCCTCTTCCTTGGGTTCTCTCTTTCGTCATATTTCTACCCGCCATTGTAGTACCACCCTGCCCTGCCTCTCTTCCTTGTACCTGCAAGCTCTCTATTTTTTTTCTTGTTCAGGTTCAGCCAGTCCCTAATCTCCCTGGCCCTTGTCAACCAACCTTGGCCAGCATCCTCATCTGATCCAGTGACCCTTGTCCTGCGTTATGGGATTTTTTTTTGTTGTACCAGTAAAGCATACATGGAGATACGTGTAGTAGGGATACGTTACGATCAGTGCCAATGTATACTATACAAGCCGTGGATTTAAAGAAAACAAACGGAAGAGTTGTCCTAAATTCTGGTTTGCCTTTAATTTGTCAGGAATTCAAATCGTAACCTGTATGTATATATACAAAATCCTGTTTATATCATTTCCTTTTCCTGCGTGCGTATGCACCATCGGCAACGAAGGGTTCAGAAGTACACAAAGCACGCGCCACCGCAGCCGTTGCCGGTGGCAATCAGCTGGCTAGTAGTTGAACCACCACCGCCACCGGCCGATGATCTTTCCGACGTACTGGTGGTTGTGCGGCTTTTTCCGGCACATTGTGGGGAACAAGCCGAGCACGTGCTTGCACTCCCTGAGCAGGACGTCTCCGATCAGGATCTTCTGCCTGTGCTGATGTGCGTCCGGAGACGGAGACGGAGCTAGTGCCGGAGGAGCTGGTGCTGGAGCCGGAGCCGGAGCCGGAGCCAGAACGGGAGCCGGAGCCTGACTCGGACCAGGACCAAGAGCAGGACCAGGTGCAGGCGCCTGTTCTTCTTCAGTCGTCTCCTCCACCACCTTCACCCTGTGGGCCTCGCTGTCGCCGCGGTGCTTGCCGGTGACGAGGAACATGTGGCCGTCCTGGAAGAGGTATCGGCAGCCACCATTGTCGACGCGGCACTGCGGCGCCCAGGAGGCGGAGCTGTTGAAGACGACGACGTCCTGGAGGAAGTTGCCCATGTAGCCCCACTTGCAGAAGAGGACGTAGGGGTCGGCCTGCGGCTGGAAGAAGGCTTGCTGCGGCTTGTAGGGGTCCAAGATGAAGTAGTGGAAGTACTCCCAGTTGCCGGAGAAGGCGGCGCGGCAGCTCAGGATCATCTGGCCCCCTGTCATCGTGCTCAGCATCGACACCGAGCAGTTCTTCCCCGGCGGCGCCGGCGACGACTCATCCCGGGGCTCCGCCGCGTGCGGGGACAACATGCCCACGATGATCACCACCGACGGGATCGCCACGAACACGAACGGGATCGACACGATCGTCAGCTTACGGAGCAGGTCCTTCTGCTTCTCCGCCATTGCTTGCTTAATTTATCTGCCTGGCTCTTCTACTTGGTTTGGTTGGCTCTTCTTGCTCTAGCCTCTAACCTCGATCTGCGTCAATTATAGAATTGCCCTGTGTAGAAACGAACAAATTTGGTGAAATGACTCTGATTCCTCATTTTGTACAAATTGTTATCTTGTGAGAAATAAGGTGATGATAAATAATTCAATTTTCTTTCACAAACCAAACAAAAAAAAGTCATAAAAAGATGATACCCTACTTATTCTCAAACCAAATAACCTACAATTTGCTTCATCAGAAAGAAAACAAAATGATGAATTATAAATATTGCATGTGGATCCAAGATCATGGGAACTAGAAATGTCATGTTATTACCATTTGAGGGCGGCCCGGTATGAATTTTATAGGATTCTCACACGAAAAGACTCAATTCCCCCACACGAACCTAAAGAAAGAAATGAGACATCAAATGATTGGATCAATGTAATAATCGTGTGTTAGTTTGCTGGTCCTTCAATGATACCCTTTCAGGATGGCGAAATGCGTATGCCGCCTTTGTAAAGATGATACAAATGACAAACAGACTCTAATCCAAGGAATGACGGAGGAAAGCGAACGGGTAAGAAGGTAGAGGTCGATGACGTTGTCCTAGCGCGGCCACATGAAGAAAATAGCCTTTCTATATATATAGGCATCCGCATGTGTTACATATGAAACCTCTAGTGACGTCGTTCGGTTGGGAGTCTGACGTATTTTGAGGATGATTGCTTGTCCGTATCTCACCACATGTTTTTAACGATCGGGCTATTCACCCGTGTTTCATTAAGAGAATAAAAAATCAATTACAAAATCGGTGAGAAGAAATCAAGGCTTGCAAGTTTTAGAGGCCTAGCTATTGAATCCTCATTGGAGGATGGTAGAGCATTGTTCCACAACATATTTTTTTGAAAGATCGGGTTGCCCGGCGTTCCACAACATTTGCGCACGGCCTGGGAGAGGAGGGTTTTCACCCAGTGCCGTCGTCGCATCCGCCACTGATTGCCTAGCTATCCACCATCGCACCGGCAGCCCGAGATGAGGGCCGCCCGGGCAAAGGGGTCGCCGTCATCCGTCCTCGCCAGCCTAGCCCGAAGGTCCCAGGTCGGACCATGGTCATCCATCGAACCACCACGCCGGAGGGGGGATGGCCACCGCTACCCGCATCATCACCACATGCGAGTTGTCGCTGCCCGCAGCGGCGGCTCGGCATGGTGGCACGAAAGAGCCCCGCCCTTCCACCCACCAAGCGGACGCCCGGTGGGCGGGGGCGGCGCCCGGCCGCACGCGACCCGCCCGCCGCGCATGGGGAACAACATGACGACACCGGGCGGGGGTGACGCGCGGCGCCGCCGAAATCGCCACGCCCGCGCCAACCCTAGGCCGGCCGCCACCGGCGTCCCCCAACCGTGGAGGTGGCGGATCCGGCCGAGGAGTAGCCGAATGGGAGCCCGCCCATGCCCTTTCTTGCACCCTCTCGTGGTTAGAGCAAGAAGGCTCGGAAATCGAAGAACTATAGCAATTGTTCTTCCTCATGGTTTCGTCGTGCGCACGACATTCATACCAAACAAGTCACTCTTGAACAAGTTCTCAACTATGAGGCCTATATTCTTTTCAATGAGAGTATGGAAAACCAAGACACTTCTTCAGAAGTAAAGAATGTAGTCATAGAACAAGCAAAGCCGAGCCTGACGGGGAAGACGCCGCTGAAGGGTGAGGCATAGGGAAGCCTGCCAAAGAGATCTCGAATCCTACAGCGGCAGGACAAACAGCCCGTGGTGGGTGTGGGTCTAACTACGGTTCCCGATCGAGTCATCAAAGCTTATCATGAAAAGGGTGGGGCGGGCCAGCGATAAAGAGCCAAGTGCCGTCATAGTTCATCACGGTAATGATTTTAACTAGTTATTTTTATGATTCTAGTTTGATAAGGAATTAAGTATTCTTTTGTAGTTCTTTTCCACAATCTGATTTTGACCTGAACTTTGTTCAATCTACCTCCCATAATTGAGTGAAATAGTTTCTTGTTGGAAACTACTTCAACGAATCAGTTTTTAATTGAGTTTGTTTGTATGACATAACCAATCACATTTGAATATGAGTGGAACACACGTATCATTTGTTTTAAACTGAATTCATTGGCCTTTAAACACTATATTGTTTACTTCATTGTAAAATAGAATAGAATAGTCACATCGAGATCTTAATGTTTATTTGCATCTAGGCGCCTTTTAAGCGTCCTTTTTCTTTGTACGAAAGTTGTATGTTAGCTATAGTTCGACTTACGGTGCTTGCATTTCAAACATAATACATGTATATTATAAACCACAAGTATTTTTGTAATGGCCTTCTTAATAGCCTAATAGGCCTAGAGCCTTTATCTCATTGAAATCTTCATCATTAGATGGTTGATCACATGAGAAGGGATCATGGGTGTTTATTTGATAGAGGTTTCTTGTTGACAATGTTCGGTTATGCCTCTTATGGTGTTATTTGTAACAAGCATTTATAACCATACATTTGGCTTAATTACGTTTTGTTCTTTTTCCCATTTATCAAACAAGTGAATCTTGAACAACCGCTTAACAAGTCCAAGGCATGTACTATCTTTTATGAGAGGACGTAAGACCATCCACCGAGGAGTGATTGGCTAATACAATCCGTGGGACGTGGGCAATGTCATAAGCGGTGAGGTATCCCCGTCCATGCCCTTTCTTCCACCCTCTGTGGTTTGGAATATATGGAGATACCATCACAATGACTCGGATCGAGATAAGAATGAGATTTTTGTCAAAACGTGGTATGAATATCTTCCACAACAAATGGCACTACGCCATGGGTCATTGGATCGAGAAATGGAGAATGGCATATTTCATTATGTCCATGGAACGAATCTGGGACTGCTGAAGTTCAAGTGCAACATACCCAGCGGAACATTTGTCAGTAGCTGTTGGGATTTCATTCTGATGAAGACAGTCCCTAGTTTTTCAATATGGAATCCTAGTGATTCCATGATCCTGAAACTACCTGTGAAGACATGTCAAAAGATCGTGATGCAAGAAGACTTAGATTCTTATGCTTTCATATATTCATCGATGGGCTAGTTTCCATTTTGTTATGGAAGACCAATGAATGACAAAAGTTGGAAAAATATAGTCTGCTATGACAGAAGCATAATGGACATCTGCAAGTATGACAACGAGTTTTATGCTGTGAATAGCCACTTCAAATTTTATAGACTGGACTGAGCGGTAAGATGGAGGTTGTTAGGACTGAGCAGAGATTTGATGACCTTACAAAATTGATGGGACGAGGAGGAGGTCCAGAACGCATATTTATTGCTGATTTGAATCAGGAGCTCACTGTTATTGCATTGGGACACAAACCGCAGTTTATCCACTTGTTCAAGGTTATGTGGAGCCCCGATCAAATTGTGAACTTAGTGATGGTTGAAGAGTTGGGAAGTTGGTCTTTTTTTCTAGGGAGGAATGATGCCATAGCGCTGAACGCGAAGGAATTTCCTAGAATCCATGGAAATGCACTATATTTGGCTGTTGAAACTATGGATTTAGATGAGCCTACGACTGTCTAGGAATATGACCTGGCCACTAGAAGTTTAGTTGATACGGGCTACCCCTGGTTTAATATGGGTGTTCCATTTTTCTTTCAGCCCAGTTCTGTTTCAACGATGCAGTGAGTTTTGAGATGTCTATTTCAGCGGTCGACTTTTGGTGGTACTCTCAACCTCAAACCCAAAGATGAACTTGAGTAAACAAAGAGTGTTCAATAGTATATTTGTCATTGTATCTTGTCTTGTATATAAAGACATGACATTTATCTTTTTTTTCGTAGCAATTCGACTTCATATGCTTTTAGACCGATGAAAAGTGTTATATCGGGCATAATAATTACGAAAAGTCTCATATGATTTTTGGAATGAACCATATGCTTTTCGAATATAAAAAAAGTGGTGTATCAGATATAGTGTAATAAATTTTCTAGTAAAAACGAGAGTACATTGATTGACCATAAGGATGTTTTAAGGGAACGATACTTGGAGAAGGGGAAGAAAGGAGAGAACGGGAAGAACAACAACGAGATACGATAGCAGATTAACAGATTCAAATGTTTACAAATCTCTTCATCACTTTCTCTCCTCCTCTCCTCCTATTACTTATACTCGCTCACACTATCTAGGTTGGGCCAAAGACACTAGAGTTGGGCTGGCGGACTCTGACGGGCCTCCGATCGGAACGAACATTGGGCGTGCTTAGAGTCAGGCCCATTGTTGTTCCCGCCTCCTCCTCATCACTTGCTTGGGTGCTGACATTCCCCCGGTCTTCAGAACCGGCGTGTCCCCACGCTGGTGCTCTTGGAAATTGTTGGCGCAGCGCCACCAGCGGCTCCCAGGTGGCGAGGTCCGGGGTGGAGTTGGACCAGAGAATGAGCCCTTGTTCAACAGGATTGTCCCCAAACGTCCAACGGCGGCCACATTACATTGAAAGACACCGCAAGTGAGAGACAGCCTTCGAGGGTAATGTCGACGAGAGTTGATCAAACACCGGTGAAAGGCGCAGCTGGGACACATGGAACATCGGGTGCACTGAGGATCCTTCAGGTAGAGCTAGCTTGTAAGCGACTGCTCCGATCTTGGACAGCACACTATACGGGCCAAAGAACCTAAAACAGAGCTTGTTGTTGGAGCGACGAGCCACCGATGACTGCACATATGGCTATAGCTTTAGATATACTAGAGATCCAACTGGAAACGAACGCTCGGAACGCCCTTTGTCAGCTTGGCGATTCATCCGCGCCTTGGCCCGGATTAGATGTTGCTTAACAACTTCCTGCATGAGCTCACGGTTGGCCATCCATGTCTACAAATCTGGAACAGGAGCCAAGCAATCCACATCAATCCCCAAGTGTCGAGGAGCATAACCGTAGAGGACCTCAAACGGAGTGTGGCCCAGTGCGGAATGCTCTGATTTGTTGTACCAATGGCACATGTGTGGCCGACCTTGTCGTAGAACCAATTCTTGCCGCTAGTGGAGCTCATAGGTGTGGCTCTTCGTTGATTGTTTCGCGGCCATAACCCACCCGTCCTATTGGGTATGGATTAATTGGTGGCATATGAGCTCATCTTATCCCTATCCTATACCCGATTTTTATCCTTCTCCAAATATACAAAAGGTTTATACTATCCATCTTCCCACATTTTCTTGTTCGCTCCCCACCAAAATTTACGTGAACTTTTACCGTGTGTTTGGTTGCGGGACTAGGAGGACGGAGCGGCTCCGTCCTCAGTTTTGGGGACGGAGCCGCTCCGTTCTCTGTTTGGTTGCAATCTTAATTCTGGGGATGGAGCCGCTCCATCTAACGTTTGGTTGGAGGGATTGGGAATGAAGAATGGAGGGAGGAATGACGCTGTTATTGTGCACACTTTGCATCAGGACCCCTAGAGTTTATTGAAATCCATCAAGGCTAGATTTGAAATTTCTTCTCTGGTACTTTTAATAAACAAACCCTGAGAGTGAAATAAAATTGTGTTCATGTCCCTTCTTCTTCTTCCAAATCGGACCATGCGCGCTCGAGCTCGTGGCGGCGGATCCATGCGCGCCCCGAGCTCGTGGCGGCGGATCCGTTGCCGGCGGCCCAGCCCGTCGTCGGATCCGCGCGCCGAGAGAGCCGCGGCCTTGTCCTCGTCGCGCCTTGCCCACTCGTTGGCCGTGGCGGCCGGATTGCGCTTGCGGCGCGTTCGCCTCCGGCCCGTGGCTCCCCCGGCCTCGACCTCGAGCTCCGGCACCGCCGCCACCAGCCAAATGGCCGTGGCACCATCGTCGTCGTCTCGCGCGAGGTACTGGGCAGCCGGGGAAGCCGTCCGTCGCACCGAGGAAGCCGAGGAAGCGATCCGCCCCGAGGAAGCCGTCGGAGGAGAAACAATCTGATGGCGAAAACCGTTCGCGCGGACGGAACCCGCGTTTCCAAAACGGGGGTTCGCTTCGTCCGCGAGATTTCAGCGGACGGAGCGAACCCGCATCTTCAGGGAATATGCTCCTCTGGAGCCGCTCCGCTCCCTCTTCCACTCATCCAAACAGATCGAAAAAGGGGTCCGACCCGGATGGGTTCGACCCATCCCTTCAACCAAACACACGGTTACTATTTGTTTGAGGAGAAATGATTCACACTAAGATTCTGCTCGAGGGAACACTATCAAATGGCCCCTTAGATATTAGGGAGGATTCACTATTAACGCTTTATATATGTATTGCTATATGAGTTGTAAATATAATGAGATGTAGGTACTAAGTTGTAAAAATGAAATGATAAATATATTATACGTAAGATAGTTAACATGAGCCATTTGTTTTTATGGAGGTAAGTAATACCCCGGTTTTATATATTTTTAAAAAACTGCTTTTATAGAAAGCACATAAAAGAACTTGAAATGTAAAATCAAATGGGCCCATTTGAAATGTATAAGCAACTAAACACTTGTTACAAAAGCCCTTTCTACATCCATTGCTTCACAATTTGCCTCCAAGAGACGAGCGGACGCGCGGCCTCGGGCGGTGGGGCAGGGGCCGCGGGCGCAGGGAGCAGGGCCGGCGCCGCGCCGGAGATCTCGCGTCCGGCGGCTCGTCGGAGGGTGGAGCGGCTTCCCGCACCGGCGGAGAGTCGAGCGGCTTCCTCGCGCGCCGGTGGCCCTGGCGACCTCATGGGGAGCGGCGCTGCGCGGCGCGGCAATGGCCGTCCGTGGGGAAGCCGAAGCTAGCTCGGCGAGGGCGCGGTCATGGACGAGGTGAGCTCTCAATATCCATCAGCATTTGTTTCGCCAAAAAAAAAAAAATCAGCATGTCTACGCAATGCGCGGCTCGGCCCACCTCGGCAACCAGCTGCACGGGTCCTCCATCCACCGCCTCGTGCACACGGCCCACGGGCTTCTCAACCAAACGGCCTAACCTCACGGCCCACCGTCTCTTCCCACAAAATCCCCCACCGCCTCCAGCGAAACCAAACCAAACGCCGCGAAATCAATTGCTCCTCTGCCGCCTTCCTTCTCAAACGGAAACCCCCTCTCCCTCTCCGCCTCGCCGCAGGCCGTTGGACCCCGAGCTCCGCTGCCGTCGTCTTCCGGTAAGCTTCCTCCCCCACCCTTCCTCCACCTCTCTTCCTTCCTTCTCCGGTTCCGTTCTTCGTCGCTCGGTTGATTGGTGTTTTGCTGGGAGGTTCCGATCCCCGAATCCGTGCTCGCGGTTCTCGAACCCCAACAGAATGGTTTCGATTTCGCGAGTCTCCTCGATCGATTTCATCCGTCGTTTCCCCACTCTGTTTCTCCGCCTCTGAAATCTCTCGGTTCGATTCTATGGTTCGTTGTTTTTTTTTTTTTTTTTTTTTGAGGAAACAGGGATTCTATGTTCGTTGGGGCTTCGTGTTGTGCTTGGTCGAATTTCTTCTCTGATTCTCCGCCCTTTTGAGGGTATTGGTTGGTTGGTTTATTATCCCTGGCCCGTACGATTTCTGGCAGCAGTTATTGATCCTCGGCGAAGTGCTCGATTTCCCGTCGTATTTTGAGGGTCTTCGCGATTCTCATATTTCCCTGCTTCTCAATTTGGCTTTCGATTCGCAGGTTTTCTCGTCTGCTGGGTGGTTTGGGTTTAATGGATTCACGCGATTCTAATTTGTTGCAGCTCTTGTGTGTTTCAGGCAAGCGCGATGGGGAAGACGCCCCGAAGGAGGAGGCGGTAGGAAGCCCCAGGAAAAAAGCAGCGCGGGTTGACGACGCGGCTCCGATTACCGCGTTGGCACCGAGCCCGACGAGGAAGACGCCGCCGAAGGGGGATGAGGCGGAGGAGAGCCCGCGGAAGAAAGCTCCGCGGCTGTCTGGTGTGAATCTGCCTGGGGTGTCGGAGACGAACCCGACGGGGAAGACGCCGCCGAAGGAGAAGGCGGTGGGGGAAGCCCGCCGAAGACACCTCGAAGCCCTCGGCAGCAGGGCAAACTGCCCGCGGCGACTGGGCGTCAGGCTACGGTTCCTGAGTCATCGGAGCCGATCGTGCAAGGGGTTGCGCGGGCCAGCGATAAGAAGCGGTGCAACTGCAATCACGTCATCACTGACAGTGCTATCGATGAATTGAGGGCTATCGAGGAAGCGAGTCCATCTCTCAAGCCCAAGGGCGCATTGACTTGCGTTGGTTGTTCGGACGAAAACAAGGAGGGGATCGTCAAAACCAGGCCCGAGAAGAGCGATCTCTTGATCTGCGTGACATGCAAGGACCATCTCTGCTGCGGGGTTGGGTCAATTGCTTACCCGTTTGGGCACTCTCGAAAACACGCCCACAACCAGGAGCACTGGTTTGCTGTTCTGTACTGTGATCCACAAAGAGGATACTGCTTCAAGTGTACCGCTGAGGTGCAAATGGCGGTCAAATCTGGCAGTAAAAAGTTACTGGCTCCCTCCCCATCTGTTGGTAAGCTTCCCCGATCGACATTGCGCTTTGTGGTCCCATGGCTTTGCCTCTTGAATCCCTGGCGCCGTTCTTGAATCTTGACTTCGCGCCCGGGTTTCATGTTTTCTGATTCTTTTTTTCCCTTCTATGGTTCTTTGCCCTTGATTTTCCTTAGCCTAATCACTGGTCTGCACTGTTCTTGGTAGGGCCTCCGATTAAGGCGTTGATGACACCGAGCCCGACGGGGAAGACGCCGCTGAAGGGTGAGGCGAAAGGAAGCCTGCCGAAGAGATCTCGAAGCCCGCGGCGGCAGAACAAACGGCCCGCGGCGGCTGTGCCTCTGACTACGGTTCCTGAGTCGTCGGAGCTGATCCCGAAAGGGGTGGGGCGGCCCAGCGATGAGAAATGGTGCCATTGCAATCACGTCATCACTGACTGTTCATTTCTCAAATCTAAGGACGCATTGACTTGCTTTGGTTGTTCGGACGAGGACAAGGAGGGAATCGTCAAAACCAGGCCCGAGAAGAGCGATCTCTTGATCTGTGTGACATGCAGCGACTATCTCTGCTGCGGGGTTGGGTCCATTGCTTACCCGCATGGGCACTCTCGAGAACACGCCCGGAAGGAGGAGCACTGGCTTGCTGTTCTGTACTGTGATCCACAAAGAGGATACTGCTTCAAGTGTAGCGATGAGGTGTCAATGCAGCTGGTCAAATTTGTCAGTCGAAAGTTACTGGCTCCCGCGCCATCAGTTGGTAAGTACAGTATTCCCCCAACATTGCTCTTTGTGGTCCCATGGCTTTGCTTCTTGAATCCCTGGCGCCGTTCTTGACTTCACGCCTGGGTTCATGTTTTCTGATGTTTTTTTTTTCTTCAATGGTTCTTTGCCCCTGATTTAGTTTTCTTGGATGATCTGCATTCTTAGGTCAAACTGAGGCGGCGGTCAATCCTGAGAAGGCGAAAATGTCGGGCAAAGTTCAGGCAGAAAGCCATTCATCTGGATGCAAATCATCTGACGCGCAAGGCTATGCTATCAGAGGGATAACAAATCTCGGAAACACATGCTACATGAGTGCAGTATTGCAGTGCCTATTTGTGCTTGGTAAGCTGCGAGAGAGGATGTTGGCGGATCGTCCAAAAGGTGACCTTCCCAAGGTACTCAAGAAGCTTTTTGTGGAGGCAAGTGCTGCAGGAGACGTGCTGGACCCAACTCAAGTTTTGAGAGGGGAAGTTTTGGAAATCATAGGCTTCCAAGTTGGATCTATGCAAGACAGCCATGAATTTCTTACTCTCTTGCGCGCTAATTGGATCAAAAGTGACAAGAGATATGACAGTCAGGCCCCTACAGTGATTGATTCCTTTTTATGTTTGACATGCTTCAGGAAGTATCCTGCAAAAAATGTGGTGTGTCTCTGCAACCCACCGATCCTCGCTTGGACTTGCAAATGAATTTCCCACTAAAGTGGCATCCAACTAAAAGTGCTGCATCACCACAAACAAGCGAGAGTCCCCGATCTCGAAACTTGGAGAAGATGCAAACAGTTTCTGAAAGTGGTTCTTCTCGTGTTATTGGTTCAGAGGTGATTGTGGAGAAAACGCATAAACCTTTGGAAGTTGGTGAGTTTATGATTGCTCCCGCACTTATTAAAATGCCTTGACTGCAGATTTCGGAGGTACTCTAGAGTCCTAGGTCATTCCACATTTGTGGATTGAAAATGCTGGAACTACGGAACCCTCTGAAACTGGAATTCTTATTGGTTATCTAGCTCAACATAAGAAAAACGTTTCGTTTTATGGAATATGTATCCTACGCTTGCTTAGAGGAGAAAATGGTCTGAGGACCCTTTGCACACATGGACAGAAGAAAAATTCAGGAAAACCTTTGGGATGTGTATACAAAAGTGAGCAGGATCTTTCACAAGTGCTAACACTGCAATGTTGTTTGTAGTGTAGTAGATAAAACTGCCACTGGAATAAATAGCTTGAGGCGTTGAGTCCTTGTCGCCTCATAATAAATCGTTGCTACACTTAATATTGTGAGGGGGATTCTCGCGAAGAAAGCTAATTCGAATTTGGAGGATAAAGATCTAAAAAATATGTAAAGGATGCCACTTTCTGGTTGCATGATGATGATACTGCAGATAAAATTGAATATTATATATGCTTGGTTCTGCAGATTCTACTCAAGCCCAACGTATCAGTCAAGGTTCAATATTGATTAAAGACTTCTTATCGCCAGTCAAAGGGCGCTGTCTTAAGTGTGCCAAGGATCATGAGGAGCCAAGTGCCAGTCAAAGTAAAAATGGTGAGCAGATAGTGGGAAGCGCCAATGAAGATGATGTTGGAGATACTGTTGAGACTTTGCGTTTTGTCACGCTTCCACCTGTATTAATTCTTCACCTTAATAGAACCTCCATGGTTGACAATAATGATGGGATGAAAATAAATGGCCCTGTGGGGTTTGAGGAATACCTTGATGTAAAGCCATTCATGGACACCAGGTACTGATAGTTCCTCACAGTAATACATTATACATCTGTACAGTTCTAACTTCTAACAAGTTTCTAATTGCATAAGCTTTTTTTTTAGTTCATTACTTCATTACTACTCGCTTTATATTCTTTTTGAAATGTATACTAGCTTGAACAATACACAACCTTCTCTAAACAGAGTCACAATGACTTAAGAACACATGGCATTGTTGGCGAATGATTTTTTACCCGTACTTCAGTGTTCTCATTTGTGACATGTGGGCTTTTGTAGCCATATACTCGTTAGATTTTTTCTCAAATCAACTAGTACAGTTTTGAAATAAGTATTCGATTATAGTGTGTGAAAATTAATCCCTTGATATAAAAGTATGTTAGTTTCCTGGAAATTTGGATGATTTCCTTGATTTGCGTAGAGGTAATTAGGACGATTCTACTTATATTTATCTCTGCGGATTAACCTGATTCAGATTAAAGAAATTATGAACAACCAGACCATTTGTTTACTTCCCTTTTTTTTTTAGATAATGGATGTTTACTTCCCTTGAAACTTGTATATTTAGCACTGCATAATGAGTGATAAAAGGGAGATGCTTTTTGAATTTGACAAAACACCAGTAACTTCCATGTTACTGTTATTTTATGGCGTTTCTCCTCTTCTCAAACCTTTACTTCTGCAGTTTTTTTTTCTACGTATAAAACCCTTTTTCTCCATGCTCAGATAACAAGATATTCATTTTACTATTATCATGTTACAGTTCTTTAGTGAATATAATAAATTGCATGCAAGATTTTGCCTTCTTTTATCACCCATTATGCAGGCTAAATATACATGTTTCCAAGGAAGTAAACAATTGGTTTGGTTGTTCATAATTTCTTTAATCTGAATCAGGTTAATATCGTCCTAATTACCTCTATGCAAATGAAGGAAATTATCCAAATTTCCAAGAAATTAACATACCTTATATCATGAATTAATTTTCACACACTATAATCACATACTTATTTCAAAACTGTACTAGTTGATTTGGAAAAAAATCTAACGAGTTATGGCTACAAAAGCCCACATGATCACAAATGAGAACGCAGTACAGGTAAAAAAACAATGCCAGTCCCAGGAGTCAACATACTATTTGGAAGTTGGAACTATGTGAAATTTACAAAATCTGTATTATTTTTAATTAGAGAGAAAGGAAATGAGATGTCAATGCAAATAATCCAGCTATGTTTTTAAATTAGTCGTGATTCCATTTTGAGAAGCAACTGAATTAAGTATATTTTCTACAGTCCCTTTTTCCTGAGGATACACACAAGTGTTGTGGATCTTTGTAGTTCTTTTCTACATGCAGTCTGATATTGATCAGAACCTTGTTCAATCTACATCAAATAATCTTGTCTTTGGTTGGAAAATGTTTCAGTGAATCAGTTGTAGTTGAGTTTGTTTGCGTCAGAACCGATCACATTTTAATAGAATGGAACACACAGATCGCCTGCTACAAACGCAATTTACTGGCGCACTGTATTGCTTACTTCACTGTAAAATAGAATTATTATATCTGAGAGTTCAGTATTGTTTGCATCTAGGTGCGTTTTAAATGCCTTTTTATATTTGTTTAAAAGTTACACCTTTTTCTTTGTTTAAAAGTTACATATTAACTGCAGTTTTTTTTTTTAATGTATGTTAGCTGCAGTTCTGACTTATGGTATTGGGTATTTCAAATGTAAATGGATTTTTTTTTTAAAAAAAATAAAGATAAATGTGTGAGGCCTCCTTAATAATTCTAGACCCTTTATTTGTTGAAAACTTCATTGTTAGATTGATCACTTGAGAAGGGATAGTGGGTGTTTATCTGATAGGGGATTCTTTTGTTGACAATGTTCAGTTATGAGAAACATGACCAAGAACGGCATGGCATTATTTGTAAAAGGTTACATTAATTTATGACCATACATGTGTCCTAATTCTGTTTCGTCTCTCTAATATTCAGACCTGCCGACAAAAGTAGAATCCTCTATCGTCTAGCTGGTGTTGTAGAGCACATTGGTGAGGAATCCTTGAAGTCAGGACACTACATTGCGTACGTTAGAGCAAGAAAGCTTGGAAATCAGCAAGAGGGTAGCAACTGTTCTTCCTCATGGTTTTGTGCAAACGACATTGATATCAGACAAGTCACTCTTGAACGAGTTCTCAACTGTGAGGCCTATATTCTTTTCTATGAGAAGATGGAAGACTAAGACATTTCTGGCATAAGACATCAGAACTGAAGAATGCAGTAACAGAACAAGAGATGAGTGAGATAAGCAAACCTTCTCTCGACCGCAAGGATCCAGTCAGTCAGTGTTCATAGTAAAACAGGCTCTTGATCAACTCATTTTTGTCGCTGGGCCTGGGCTTCAAACTTACTGTAACTTTGTACCAAATCGGAGTTGTTCTCTCTTTCTGATCTTCTCAACTCAGCTGATCGATCTTTCCATTGCTTTGCCGATGAAACTGTGAATAGAATAGTGGTGAGATTGGTAAATCGGTTATACGGGCTTTGTAAAGGTTCTGTTGGATGCTATTGTTACATGATGGTTTACATTGCCTTGTGGATATATAGGACATATTCCTGTTGATGTTTTGAGATTTCCCCGAAAGCTTGCTTTTACTGGAGCCTCATGCTGGAGGTGATCCTCCTAAATTGAATGTGCCCTACATGCGATTTCTCATTGTCTGGGAGTAATTCACAATAGCTTAATTTTCTGTCTGACGTATGCTTGTATACTATTCAAAAGCAAATGTCTCGAGATGTTGGTACACTCTGAGAGTCCGAGACGTTTCCTGCCTGCTTTGCATGCCCGTCCTTCAACGGGGCCAGGGAACGCTGCCCTGTGGCCCCTGTTGGAAATCATGATTGGCTGATGAAATGAACACAGCATTTGTTTCAAATAGAGGGTAGCTTCAGATACGCTCATACTGAAGAATTTGTAATCGAGTTGGAGTGTCCATGATACTGTTCATATAACCGCACTCTACACACTGGCCAGCTCAGGGTACAACAGCTTCCATTACGGATCAGACTTATTTAGGACTTAAGTTGTCTTTGACATAAAAAATAAGGTTGCAATAACGAAACTGACATTTTCTTTTTCCTTGCTAGTGTAGAATTTATCTGGAACACAATAAAATAGTTTGAAAGGCTACGTAGCCCTTTTCCAATGGCAAATCGACGACCTAAAAAAAAAAAAAGAGAGAGAATTTTTGGATTTAAATAAAAAGTAATTATATAAATATTTTGTCATTTATTTATTTATTTATTCTTAACAAAATTGGATTAAAATGTAAATGTAGGAATATTTCATGGGAAGAAATAGAGAAGGAACAGGAACAGTAACGATCTCATTTTTTTTTTCTCATTTGCACAGCGCCCAGTCGCAAGGATTGGGCTATTGTAGGTTCTGGTTCGACCAAATGGGCCTGTACAAGGCCCAGTATCAGCCCAGTCGCAAATCTCCAGCAGCGATAGCAACCGCACCAGCGCGAAATCCCTCTGCAAAACCCACCCCTCCCGGTCCTGGCGTTGCCGCGGCCCCTGGATCCCGGTACGGCCATTCTCGCCGTCTTCACGGTAAGGGTCATCCTTTTCTTCCTCTCCCGTTTGAGAAATTTTCCTATTCGGCCCTAAAAATAATGCTTCTTTTCTCTTGGTTTCGAAACTGAAAATCTTTCCTTCTTTCCTATATGTCCTCAACTCGAGTTTTCTTTTCCTATTTGATATTTTCATCACTTTAGGTCACTAAAGGTGTTAAGTCCTATGTGGAAAATCTATTTTACCCCCTGGAGCTTTTTACCGGTATACGCTCAACATCACAGGTATATAATCTTTATACCGGAAAATTACATATTCTTTTGAATCAGATCAGAAATCACAAATCGATTTCTGAATCTTCACACATGCAGCATGGAGCTCACACACATCTTCAAAATATCAGTTAGTTAATTTCTTGCATGCCATCCAGCATGGATCCACGGCCAAGTCCGTCCCATGTTCGAACCACGTTATAAATAGCTAAATAGGCAATGACAAGAACAAGAACGGAAAGTCACCTAAGAAATAGGAAACAAGGAGAATAAGAATGGGAAGTTAAAATAATAATAGAGAACACACACTCACAAATCCGGAGGCTGCGCAGGTTGCCGCCGCTCACAGCCATCGTATATAGCACTGCCTCCGTGAGAACCCTCATCGGCCCAGACGGCCACCACAAGCACGAGGAGAGTGCGATGGAGTGGGCCAGCGCAACCGCTTCCAGTGCGGCAACCTGGATCTGGAAAGGAGGAATACTCTAAGGGCTAAGTAGGAAAAAGATTTTCAGTTTCGATGTGAAATACGAAAGGAGCAATACTTTAAGGGCTAAATAGGAATTTTTCTCCGCCCGTTTCCGTTTCCTCCTTTTTCTTCAAATACATGTTGATCTCGTGTCTTTGCTCCTCACATGGGTTTTCTTCTCCGCTTCTCCGCCTTTCAGTCCATTCTATCCCTAGCCGGCTAGCCCGCAGACGCCCCTTCTTGATCGCCGCCACTCGCAGAATCGCTGCGATCTTGGTGCTTCTTCCCGCCCCAGATGGTTTTGGTCCTTGAATCCACGACGCCGTCTTGATCTTAGCCGATCCATAAGGTTCTTGCTTGCTTTGCTTTGTGTGGTTTCAGTTTTAATGGTGGAATTCATCATTCATGCGAGCGAATCTCTTCTTTCTTGTGATACCTTTGTTTCCTTTCAGGACGGCGTGATGGGTGACACGAGGCCGAGGCCGTGGGAGGCGAACGAGCTCGCGGCCGCGGGACTCCAAAACTCCACGGCTAGATTTGTTGGTCGCGAATCGCAACGGCGGCAGCGGAGGTGGACAATCTGCTTGGCAAGGAGGAATTGGAATTCCCCCTGGCCGACCAAAGGACGACGATGATCTGTCTTGCGATCACGTCCCCACGGACAGCACTCACAAGGATATTCTGAGCTGGTCCTTGCTATCCGACGATGCGGGGATATGCAAGGATTGTTTCCGGTGCGAGGAGGGGGGAAGCAGCAGTCCCAAGTATCACCGTATCCTGGTGTGCCTGGAATGCGGTCGGCATTCCTGCGGCGATTCGAGGAGCTACCTCCCATACGGGCATGCTCGGGATCATGCGAGGCAGGAGCAACACTGGGTCGCCGCGCTGTTCGATGATCCACGTGACGGGTTCTCGCTTCGCGCGAAAGTGCGAATCGGCGGTGTATCGAGCCGCACAACGAGTTGGGGATGATCCTCAGCGAAATTCAAGTGGGCGGCAGCGGCGATGACCATTCGTTTGGATTCGACATGCCCTGGTATCTCGCCACTGGGTTGCTCGCCGAGCTTGGATCAACGAATGCACAAGGTTATGGCTATGCTATCAGAGGGATCCCGAACCGCGGGAACACATGCTACATGAACGCGGTGGTGCAGTGCCTCCTCGCGCTCGACAAGCTGCGGGCAAGGATGTTAGGGTTGGATCCTCCATTGGGTCACCTTGGTGTGGCATTAAAGGAGCTTTTTGTGGAGGCAAACACGACTAATTCTGTGGGTGGCATGTTGAACCCGGATGAACTCTTGAGATGTGTACGATTACATACCGGCAAGTATGGAGCCTACGAGATGCATGATAGCTATGAACTTCTTCAGTCCTTGCGCAATGCTTTGCAAGATGAGGAGAATGGAATTGAGACTCCTTATTCTACTATGGCTGTTGATTCGATTTTCAGGGGTGAGCTGTCTGAGACACGGTCCTGTGTTTATTGTCACTCTGCTTCGACTTTCCATGGACAATTCTGGGATCTGTCACTATCGCTCCCATCAAAGGAGGATCTATGCAAGAGTCTCAAATCTCAACCCAAGAAGATTGCTACTCGCCATTTTTCAAAGAAATGAGAGTAACTTGGGAATGATCGATGCCAAAAGAGGTGATTCTCATCTTGTCTCGTAATTGAATGATTTGGTTATTGACAAAACATCGACCCTATGGAAGTTGGTGAGTTTCTCGCACTCCACCTATTCAAGATTCCCCCGCCACGGGTAATGAGGATGATGTCCTAGACCACACCATTGTAGAGGAACCAAATTGTAGAAAACTATCAAATACTAAATCACAAAGTGGGTCTTCTACACTTGCTTAATAATGGAGAAAATTGTTTAATGATTCTTTACCCTTGCTAAATGTAGAAAAATACTAACATATAAAATTTATTAGGATGTTCAACAATCAACATATTGACTTGATGATGTTCATTCAAAAAAAATATTAACCTAGCATGTTTTTTTTTTTTCTAGTGTATAGTAGTTACAAATTCCACTTGGTTATATCCTTCTCTTGGTATATCATTTTTTTGCTAGAATAGGTTGCTTAAATTAATCATGTGGTGGATTCTAAAAAAAGAAAGCTACTTTGAAAGTTGAGGATAAAGATACTAAAAATTGTGTAGAGGGTGACAACTACTTGTTACATGATAATGATAATTGTAATTGTAATTAATTATTATATTCTTGATTATGCATTCTGGCTGAAGATCAATGCACTGGCAAAATAAGGATGTTGTACAAGATCCTTTGTACACCGAGGAGCCACTACATTCTATTGATTTTGTTCCTCGTAGCATCTCCGATGCTAAAGTTGAGCAAATGGTTCAGATGACAACATACCCTGATATGGGTCCACCTCCAGCTTGTTGATTCACAAAGTGAATATGATGCATGGATGGCTTTGAGTAGCCATGTATATGAAAATGACAAGGAGATGAGAGATACCAATTGTATACCAACAATTGAGGATTGTCTATCACTTTGTTTTTTCAAGAAAAGGTGGTAGAACGAAATTGTGATTGTTCCAAGGTACCTATGGATCTAAGGACTAATCAAAGCGTAAAGGCTAAGCGGATGGAGATAGGTACCTATGATGGGATAGCAGCTTAATAAGGGCCACACCGAACGAGATAAGACAACATGCACAAATGGGCAATTTAGTGAACTGGATAGTTTGTCAAGAGAATGCAAATTTTCTTATTTTAGGCAACAAGATGGTTCTGATGCAAAGAGTGAAATAATACAGATGGCGGATGTTGGAAAAAATTCAAGGATGAGTTGTGGTCATAAGGAAACTGAATATCATGATGATATTCAAGAAGTTGCATGTAGTTTGCTTTCAAATGAGAAGCAAACCAATTCGTTGAGCACCCAACATAGTCAAAATCTCATCCCACCAAATCATGAGTTGACAGAGCGGTAGGGGTTGGATCTTAGTACAAACCGCTTAGGGGATGACCAAAAGAGTGGACGTGCTATTCAATGGTCTCAGATACGAAGTCGCCACTGTATTAACGCTTCATCTTAAGAGGTACATCATGAATGGAAATGAGTACCATAAAAATGAAGCTAGTGTGAGCTATAAGGAGCATCTTGATGTTGGGCGATTCATGGACTCCGTACTTAATTGTTCATAATTAAATAATATTTCTATGTGGTTGTAAGTTTGTAACAAGTGTTTGATTTCTTAAATTATTTTTTGCGTCACTTCTCCAAGTTTGTTGTTGCTAGCTTGTAGAATGTACATGTCATTGTTGTTGCTACTATGTACTCTTTTTTTTACTAGGACCAAAATGGTTTCCAACTCATTCGATTCCAGTTTGAGAATAAACTTAAACCGACCGTAAGTATCTATTTTTCCAAAGGAAACCAAAAAAGATTTTTTGGTAGACCTTTTCTTAGAAATATCCTACATGTAAGATTTGATGAGTTACTATTCATGCCTTTTATGGAAGTTTTTGGTGGTTTATTAGTAGCATGGAAATCTTAGCTCTTCTCATGAGCCTTACAAAACACTTGTGGGTTCCCCATGGCAATCAAATTTACTTCCAAAATTTATGACACCTCTTAGATCTTAATTAATGTTTATGGACCATGCTCAACTAAGGGGGAAAATGAATTCACAAACTAGCTAAAAAACATTGATATCTCAAAAAATGAAGATTGGATCATAATGGGGGTTTTTAACTTGTACAGATATCCTAAAAATAGAAATAGAGAGGGGTCTGGTATCAATGGTATGTTTCTTTTCATTAGGACAATCGTCCATATGGGGTTTTCTGACATTCCATTAAATGGGAAGAAGTTCACCTAGTCTAACATGTAACAACCCCTTCTTCTTGAAAAGTTAGATTGGATATTTACAAAAAAATGTTGGACCTTGAGTTATCCTAAAACAACTTGTAAAGCTCTTGCCATGGAGGTGTCTGATCAAAGTCCCTTGGCCATCTTGATCTTCACTTCCATTCCAAAAGCCCACATTTCAGGTTTGAAAATTTATAGTTGCTCGTAGATGACTTCCGAGAAAATTTTGGTTAATAGTTGGCTTACCCCATATTTTCTTAATGGTAGGGCCAAAATCATATCAAATAAGAAGGGTCCTCAAATCTTGGAGCTCCCATGTTTCCAATCCAAGAGCATCTCCAAGAGACTAGCCAAATAACTTTCTAAAATTAAATTTAGCTATTAATAAGACAAAATTGTCCCCAAATGACTCTCCATATAACTATCTAAAATGGCTAGCTCTCCATCCCGCCTTATGCACTCTCTACTTTTGGATAGCCTACCTCACTAGCTATTATTTACGTAGTCCATTGGAGCAGCTAGTATTTTTTTGTCAAATATATTTTAGAGAGTAGCTAAATCATCAAATTTGACTAGTCTGTTTTTGCTAATCTCTTGGATATGCTCTAAATATAACAATTTCAAACATCTCCACCACCCTTCAGTTTAATGACTCCTTGGAAGAATTTATGGACTTAAGTCTTGAAGAGTGGAACTTTAGATCTTTTGTAAGGGACAAGCTTTTGTCCCTTCTTAAATAGTAAAGGGTTTATTGGAAACAAAGAGGGCCAATTAAGTGAGTCACTTTGGGTGATGCTTTGGTATAAATGTTTTGCATGCAAATGTTACAATCAGGCACAAAAACAACAATATTGCTTCTTTGAAAAAGGAAACCGGAGATATTGTCGGTTCACATGTAGATAAACAATTATTGTTTTGGCAATCCTTTAAAGAAACACTGGGTTAGAGTGAATTTAATTGAATGATATGTGATATTTCCTCTATCATCCAAATACGTAAAGGAATTAGTCATCTAGAAAACAAACTTTCGTGAGTGGTTTCAATAATGAATTCATTAAAAATGTTGGGCTACCATCAAATGACTTTTGTAATCTATTTTGGAACTTCTAATCCTCTAATCTTTGTCTCCAAAGTATTAATTCCTCCTTCATTCTTGTATTTGTCTCTTATTTTAGACCCATCTCCCTGCTCAATTGCTCCATGAAACTAATAACTAAACTTCTTGCCAACCGGCTTTAGAAAGTCATCATTCCCTTTCAATAAAAATCAATATGGGTCCATCAAGTATAGAACAATTCAAGATTATTTAGCTTGGTCTTTTGAATACTTGCATCTCTATCACCACTCCAAGAAAGAAATTATCATCCTCAAGCTTATTTTGACAAAATTGAGCACAATGCAATCCTATAAGTTCTATAAGAAAAGGGTTTTGGTCCTCTTTGGATCTCTTGGATTAAGAACATCCTTGAATCTGGTACTTCAAAAGTTTTACTTAATGGGGCGCCTGGAAAAAACTATTCATTGCAAAAGAGGGGTCAGGCAAGGGTTCCCCCTCTCACCTTTCCTCTTTGTTCTAGTAGTTGATCTACTCCAATCAATTATTAATGGTGCCAAAGATATGGACCTTCTCATCCTTCCCATCCCCCTAAGAACCTCTTCTGATTTTCACTTCATTTAATATGCAGATGGTATCTTGATCATTATGGAAGGAGAGTCTAGGCAACTTTTATTTCAAAGTCTATCGCTCAGTCTAACTCTTCTTGGATCGGGCTTAAAGTTTACTACATGAAGTCATTCATTGTCCCTATCAATATCCTAGATGTTAAAGTCTCTTATCTTGCTAGTACTTTTGGATGTGCAATTGTATGTATTCCCTTCGCTTAATTGGGTCTACCTCTTGGGATTAGTAGCCCAAAACTTGATGACTATCTCGCCTTCGTAAACAAATGTGAAAGAAGATTGGCATGTACTTCTTCTTACCTCTGATAAGCTAGTAAATTAGAGATAACCAATTTTGTCCTAACAACACCGGCAACTTTTCATTTGTGTGCACTGCCCTTCCAAAAGGAGTACTTAAGAAAATTGACGGTTCGAAAAACACCGCCTATGGAGAGGCTCGATGTTAACTCCAAAAGATATCCAAAAGCAACCTAGGAAATGGTTTGTGCTACAAAAGAAGATGGAGGTCTGGGAGTGATAAACCTGAAAATTCATAATCGCTCTCTTCTTTTGAAAAATCTAGATAAGTTCTTCAATAAAAAAGATATTCCTTGGGGTCTCCCTAATTTGGGAAAAGCACTATTCAAATGGAAAGCTTCCAAGTCATACCAAAAAAAGGCTCATTCTAGTGGAGGGATATTCTTAACCTTCTTGACAAATAGGCCCAAAAAAGGCTCATTCCAGAGCATACATGACTGCATCCAAGTTCAGGTGCAAGATGGACAAATGTGTATGCTCGTCTAACGTTTGGAGACAAGAACCTCTAAAGTTTGAGTTCCCTAAATTATTCTCTTTTTTGCTACGGACAAATCTCTACTAGTATATGCTTGGTACTCTCATCATGAACCTCATGGCCTTTTTAGTCTTCCTGTCTCAACGAAAGCATTTCATTAGTTTCAACTTTTACAATCTTTCGTGAGAAAAAATCATGATTTTTGATCAAGTTTACATTTGGTCATCTAATTTGGGACCCTTCTCATCATCTAAAACTTACAAATCCATCGGGGTCACAAGCAAACCCACGAGCATTCAAATGGTAATGGAAAACTTTTTTCTCGACCAAAAGCATAAAGTTTTTTTCTCGTTACTAATGAAAGACTGGGTTGAGCACTAGAAACATTGTGAGCTGGAAAAGAATGCATCTAGATTTACGTGATTGTGTTTTATGCTAAGATAGGAAAGAAACTCGAACAACTATTCCTGCTATGTAGATTTGCTAACCAATGTTGGGGATTGATATGTAAAAATCGACTAGCATTCTTGAGGCTATTGATCTGACCATAAATCAACCTAACCAACCCTTCTTCATGATAGTAATGAATTTGATGTGTTGGGCGCTTTGGACGGTTATAAATGATCTCATTTTTAAAGGACACCCCCCCCCCCCCGCCAAAAAAAAAAAAAAAAACTTGAGATCTGCTAGAATAATCTTTGTAATGGAATTACAAATCCTTAACCTATGGCTAGGGCTAAAAACACAACAACTTTTGATTTGTGGATCCAAACATTATTATAATTAGTCGGCCTTTTTTTTTCATTTCTTTGTTTCCTTTTTATGTCTCTTAAGCACCATGCTTTTATTTAGTTGTTTTATTTTGTTCGACTTCATTTAATCTTAATAAATGGTTTGTAGGGGTCATTCTTGACCACTCTAGTTTCTATCAAAATTTACCTATGATATGATTGGCCGGAAACATGCACATTTAACTTTTTGATACAATTTTATCCTTGAACAAAAAATGTTATATTGATTTATCTAAGTTAGAATATTTTAGTGAATTAATTTTAGTATATTTCCTTGCATAATAGAACTATTATATCTACAAATGAATATAATGAAAAAATTAAACCCATCCACATTAGCATTGTATCACTTTATATATGGTATTAAAAAAGCATCTTTTCATATTTCATTATTTCTTCGTGTGTGGTACCTTTTAAATGCCATTTGTAGTAGGATTTTATTTGTTGTTAAGGTGGTTGTTTGATATGGTTCTCGTGTACGTGATAGAAAGAACTTCTAGCACTCTTTTAGGATGACCTTTTGTTAAATATAACTTCTTAGTGACTTGAAAGGAGTGTTTTTTGTAGAGGTTTCCTGTGAACAATATTAAATTATTTGGACATATGATCAAGAATGGCAATGGTTGATAACACTTTACAATAAGTATATCCATACATTTGATTTTTAACATTTTATTGTTTTCTCCAATATTCAGCATCGAGGACAAAAACAACTCCATCTATCGCCTAGTTGGTGTCGTAGAGCACTTTGGTGGACCATTCATGAATGCGGGACACTATGTTGCCTACGCCGAGCAAGGAAGACTAGAAATCAGCAAACAACAAAGTTCTTCTTCTTTTGAATGGTTTTGTGCGGACGATAGTTACATCGTAGAAGTCACTTTAGAAGAAGTTCTCAAGTGCAAGCCTTATATTCTTTTCTATGAGAGGATGGAAGGCAAAAATGTGTCCAACATAAGATATGATAACTCTTTTAGTGAGATCGGCTAGCATTCTTTAGACTTGTTATGCTTCAGGTTGCCTACTTATTATGTTAATAATCATACCCATTGTGTCACATGGCTTAATGTTTCATTCAACTTCTATAAATTGGAGTTTTTGGCTCACCTAGTTTGGCCGATAAATATCATTTTTATTGTTTGGATATTGTTGGCTTTTAAGATCAACCCATGAATGGGAGACACATGGCTTGGTTAGATTGGTTAATTGACCATATAGGCCTTGTAAGGTTGTGTTGGATGGTAATGTTTAATGCTACTAAGGACAAGACTCAAGAGGACATATTTCTTGCATTGAATTCCCCCCTAAGGGATTGCTTGGTTACTAGCCGCACCCAGCCACCAGGAGTGTGGCGGCGCCACGCTTTATGGCGGGGCGTAAACAACGCCACATTTGTGGTGAGAAAAGTGGTAGAAGTGAACCCGAAATTGTGTGGCGTACCACACATTAATTATGAACTAAACAATCGCCTCCTTCCCGTGGCCACCGGGTGGCAAACTTCCTAGGCGTGGCGAGCCAAGGTGGCAACCAAACAACCCCTAAAACTTTAAGCTTTGGTCAAAGAGACGTTTACTACAAAATGCTTTAAATAACCCTTGAGGTTGATATTAGAGGCTTATTGTTGCTTCTTTTCATTCTAGATTTGCTATAGCCTCGTACCGAACCTTCTTAAAGTTGTTAGAAATACACGCCGTCCGGATCCCCTCTCCGGTTCCCGGTCCTCCCGATAGCACGTGATGACGTGAGAAGTTGATGGAGATTGTATCGCTCCCTTTCCCACAAGCACACACACACCAGACATAAGACACATAGACACGTAGATGTACGATGGAGATAATTCTCATTATTACAATGTAGATGGAGATAATTCTCATTATTAGAATAGATGCACAGCAGCCTCTCCTTATATGCTTTTTTTTTACAAACTTCATATATTATAACTTTAAAGCAACCAAAAATACATAGGGGTATTCGAAGGAAGACACAAGATACATCACGGTCCTAAGACCGAATGAAAGACAACAAATACCCACTTCGGTACACCGCCGATGTTTACGGCGGAGGGGTATACGCATGGGTGTCGTGAGACACCGCACCGATGGATTGGCCGCGCTTGATGCGTTGGTTGAGAGTGGGTCGAGGACCTGACCAAGAAATATCATTCCGACAACCCACGATGCTTTTGAAATTGTTGCCGAGAAAAAAAGCGAGATACTCCAATTATGAACCCCGGTGAAGGCGAGTAGTCGTAGCAATGCCGAAGAATTAGTTGTCTTAGTTTGATAGAAGATCTCAGGATCGAAGGCTGCTTTTGATGACCACCAAGAGTCAAAGATGATGTGCAACGGTGATTTCCCTCTTCATTTGTTTTCCTTAGCCGAGAAGCAAGTGCCTGACAAGCAGGACAACGGAGGCTTGGTTTCCTTTAGTTAGAAGGAAAAAAATCATTTACCTCTACATGGTGGACTACATGATTGTGGGCCCCTTCACGGGCTGTAATCCTGGAATGGTGCATGCATCGGTGGCCGTCGAAAGGCCATGGCTTACAGCTTGATACCTCGGGGCCCAGTGGCGGAGCTGGGGAGGGGCCGGCGGGGGCCACGGCCACCCCCAACAATTGGCTTACACAGCACCCAGAAGGAAACTTTGGATCTTGTTCATTCAGATCATCAGTGGTACTGCATGCTAGAACTACGTAGGATTGGCAGCTACACCAACCTGGTTCATAGAGTTCAGTGCTTCATCTCATAATACTCCACAACTCGAGCTAGCCAGTGTAGTATGGTACTCACACAGCCTTTTGAGCAGGAGCAGCGATGGATAGTGTCATGCTAGCTAATGCCATTATTCATGTCGTAGGTTCAGATATACCCATGCATTCCTATATAGTACAACACACGTAGTACTATACGAATTAACGATTCGGCTTTAATTTGTCGCCCCAGTTGTAGTAAACAGAGACAGAAAATCCTATACGGTGAAGCAGCGCGCGGAGTTATTTGTTTTTGTGTATTTCTATTGCATAATTAATTATTGCAATTACAATCATGGCTAACTAGTGTAGGCTAACTAGTGTATACTTGTACGGACAATGAAAAATCTGTGGGAATTGCAAAACTCTTAAATCGATGAATATTTATTTGGCCCTCCTTTTATTTTCTCGCCAGCTCCGCCACTGTCGGGGCCCACCGCACAAGATAGGGGACCCACCACGTGCAGCGTTGCTTCGGTCGACTCCATCTAGGAAGTTGCAGTTGGTTTGCCTCGTCTTCCCTCGCGGTAGCCCGGGACCATGGCGGAAACTGCTCCTGCAGGCTCGTCGGAACGTCCACCACCGAGAGGCAGTCGCGCGAGCATGCGCCGGCACGACGTCTGCAGCCATGGGATGATGGCTCTACTCCGAGTAGAGGTGAGAGCTGAGGTGGGCGCGGCCATGGCGAGATTGCCGGCGGGGAGACGGCTCCGTCTTGAACTCCCAGATGCAGCGGAAGCACGCAGAGCATGCCCGAGAACTCCCAGAAGATAAGGAAAACGAAGAGGTTGAACATGATACTAGTTGCTATTGCTAAGTTTATTGAGTAGGAATATAACAAGGGAGTAAAAAGGGATGGGGAGGGGGAGGGAGGGAGCCGGCTCACCTGCCACTCGCCGACGAGCTCGCCGGGGAGGGGCAGGCGGCCGACAGAGGGAGGTGGGGTGGGGGGACTAGCAGCGGAGGCAAGGCGTGGGGCAACGGTGACGGCGGAGGAGGTTGAACAACTACTGAGAGCGTTACTACTCGCGTCTCACGTGAGAGCGTTTGTCGTTAAAGCGAAGAATCATCTCCTTATATGCTTGAGTTTTCACGACATAAGCCCAGTCAATCCTCCTAATGGAGGGATCTTCTCAATCCCGTAAATATAGGATTCTTCACAACACCCACTGTGTTGCCGTTGATAAGTGCGATGGTACTAGCGTGCGCAGTCTAGTATACAGGTAGAGCCGTGGAGCATGGACTATAGTGAGGACCGTGAGGTGAGTTTTGTGCTGCGGCGCCCTCGAGCAGCAGGCAGTGTTTTGCAAGTTGTGCGTTGAAGGCGGCTCTAAACTTTCCTTTCTCGCCGATGTCATAATAATGTTGTCGCTAGTACCTTTCTTTTTGTGTTCATCTGTGTTTCTTTGACCTTTGAGAAGGACGGACGGAGCATGCGAACACGCCGGTACCAGGCGAGTAGCCCGGTGTGTGTCTCTGTGTTGTGCGGTGTACTCGATGTTGCTTCACTGACTGACAGGACAGGCAGTCAGCCCGCGGCGCTTGGAAGGTTCGCTTCACTGACAGTCGGGCGTTGTTGAGCCCAGCAGACCAAAGCTGGCACGCGGCCCAGACAGAGCACGGCCCAGCACAGCAAAATCGGCGGCGCCTCCGTTGCCAGCAGCAACAGCAGCCCTTCCTCCTCGTCAGCTCAATCGGCCCAGACAGACCCCCGCACCACACACCTTGCCATAAGCGCTCGCCGTGCCGCTACGCGCAGCACGGCCCGGCGGCGCCTCGGCGGCGGCAGTCCGCAGTCCGGTGCACCCCGGGCACCGCGCACAGCACTCCACTCCTCCACTCGGCACGGCACGCCCCGCCCGAGCCCGACAAAGGGCATCATCCGATTTTACCGTGGCAGATCCGCACTCCCCCCGCCTGCACCGCTCCCGCTGATGCAGTGCCCCCCGCCCGGCAGCCTTTATTATCCCTCCTCCCTCCTTCCACTTTGCGAGCTCGAGCGCTGCAACGCCTGCAGCAACCTTCCAAACTCCAAATCGCCGAGCCGCGCACCCACCCACCCGAAAGCCAGCAGCAGAGCGCCCAGAGCGAAACGAGCGAGACCGACGCGCCCGCGGACGGAACGAAAGGAGGAAGAGGCAGGCAGGCGCTGACACGCAGAAACACCCGCAAAAACCAGCCATTTCCGCCCCAAATCAGCGAGTCACGCGGCGCCTCCTCCTCCCCGCACGCCGAGATCGATCCAGCCAGACGAAACGAAACGGAACCCCCGCACGCCTCCCCAGGCGCGCCCCCCCTCCCTCACTTATTAGTCCAGTCCACACAAGCGTGCCGCTGCTGCCCGCCCGCCCGCCCGCCGCCCCCCCGCTTCTCCCCTGTTCGTCGTGCGTGGACGTCGGCGAGCGGCGAGCCGGCGACTTGCTTGCTTGGCGTGGTGTGGGGGAAGGGGAGGATGGAGGGGCGGGTGCTGCGGCGCAGCGTGACGCTGGCGGACCAGCTCGCAGCGGTGGGACCAGCGCCGGCGGTCGGGGTCGCAGGGCCCGGTGGGGCCGCGGCGGCCGCCGGGTCCTGCAACCTCCGCGACCTACTCAAGCTCCGCGACGAGGACGACCTCGCGTCGGCCGGGCGCCGAGCCGCCGTCACGCTCGCCTCCCGCCATGGCCGCCGAGAGGCAGGTCTCGTTGCCGTCCCCGCCCCGTCGTCGTCGTCGTCCCCGCTACCACGGCGGCGGCGGCGGCAGCGGCAGCCGCGGCGCGCACCCTCCTCGACATCATCCGCGACGACCAGCCTCCCGCCGCCTTGGGGAGGGCGCCGTTGACCCCCTCGTCCGCCGCGCCGTGTCGCTGCCACTCCCGACCACGGCCACGGTCTCCCCGCCGGCACCAGTACCCGCCGCGGCCTCCGCAGCCCCTTCCCCACCCCTTCCTCCACCTCCACCGGCGACGGCGGCGGAGGCGGCGGATGAGGAGGAGGAAGAGGAGCAGGAGCAGAGAGTCTCCCTGATGGCGCTGCTGGAACAGACGGACCGGCAGTGGAGCGCCGTCCCGGGCGTGGGCGCCACAGGTCATCCCGATCCCGAAGAAGAAGAGGATTCACCGACGTTGGAGACTCTGGAAGCGGTGTTGGACGACGCGGAGCTGGAGCCAGAGGCGGCGGCGGCGAGGGGGCGGCGGCGCCGGGTGCTGCGTGTGCATGGCCCGTGCCAAGGGCGCGGCCTTCATCCCGTGCGGCCACACCTTCTGCCGCTTCTGCGCACGCGAGCTCCTCGCCGGCCGTGGCCGCTGCCCGCTCTGCAACGCCGCCATCGTCGACGTCCTCGACATCTTCTGACCGACCCCATGGTGCCAACCGACCGACGGACACACCTCGTCCGGGCCGGCGAAATGCGCGTCGCGCAACAAGAAGCGCCGCCCGCCCTCTTCGGATCGTCCCTCCCCGGCCCAATCCGGTGCGCCCGCCCGCGACTCAACTGAATGAAATAGGATCCAGCAGGTCGCCATAGATAGATCTCCCAACTCTCTCTTCTCCCTTCCTTCCCTTCCCTGCCATCTTCTTCTTGTGCTGCTACTGTGAAAAGATTAGAAAATGTTTTTTCTTCAATTCGACTGTCGTCCGTCGCAACTTGCTGCAAGAAATCAACAATTCCATGCTGCACATTTCTCTTCTTCCTTCAGGTCCTGAATCCAGAAACTGTGCTGGATCGATCGAGCGAGTTGTTTGTTGCGATTACGGACGAACGAACGAACTGACCGATCTCACAGTCAAAAGTGCGCAGAGACCGTGTCTGGTTAAAAGTAATGACGTTTGACCCGAGATTAAGTACCCCTGCAATAGGCATGCTAATTTAATTCAAACCCGTAACCCATATTTTAAAAACCCTAACTAATATATGACTTAGCCTCTCTGCTGCTGGCCAGCTAGAACCCGAGAACCCGGACCACGAAAAAATTATGCTTGAAGATCTCCCATAGGGATACTCTACACTATTTCATTCATTTCATACCCAATAAGCCTCTAAAATCCGCCGCTCAACCCCGCCCATTAGCCAGCAATTGATTTCATTCATTCAATTACTCCTCTCTGCTGCTGGCCAGCTAGCAAGCACGCACTGCTTGAAGATCTCAAGGAATCGGGATACTCTACTTGTCTACTCCTATGCATACTGACTGCTGCTTGAAGATCCGCGCGTGGTGTTTCAAATTCTCTATATACGCTGCTGCTGAGTCCAAAATACTTGTCGACCCTCCTGCATTTCCACCGCATGAGCTCATTTACTGCTGATGGAGTGCGCGCCTGTCAACATTTCCTTTTTTGTGTTTTTTCCTTGAAAAAATGGAAAACTGTCAACATTGGAAGTTCCTGTTTTTTTGTACGCTTTGCACGATGAACGTTTCAAGCTCTGATTAGTTGCGTGATGTCAGTGGAGGCGTAAAAGAAAACCATCGGGATAGCTCTCTGTCTCGCTCATCATACGTTGTTTGACACCGACCGATGGAGAGATACGCACACACACGACACGTAGTCACGTCAATCACTTTGGAAATACTAGTGTATACCGGGACCGGGCTTTCAGGTGTGTCCTGTGTGTGTGAGCCACTCGTACACGCAACGCTTGTGCTTAGCGCTAAGCACAGGCGCACTAGCAGCAGTTATCCGTCGGCTGGCTCGTTGAATTGATGCGGACCCAAGGAAAAAAACGGAACGGGATCCTTTTTCGTCCTCGTAGCTGGGCAAAAGGCGGAGTAGGGAGAGGGGAGGGGAGGTTGGTCCCCGGCACTTGTCAATGCCGATGCCGGCCGATACATACGGGTGGCTGGAGCAGAGCAGAGGCAGAGAGGTCGGCACGCACGCACGGCCGGCCACAGCCCGGTTTGGTGAGCGGCTCACCTCCTCCTCCTGCCCTCCTGGGCACCGCACAGGGCAGGCCCGCCGGACGGCAACCGCTCGTTCCTTCCGTGGCAGGCATGGGTACTTTTCACCAACGATGAGAGCCACCGCACACCGTAGCCTGGCCCTGGCTGGCTCTCGGTTCAGGTTCAGGTTCAGGCGGTACGAGGTTGGGTTGGGTGAGCCGCTGGTCGCCTGGAGTAGGGGAATGTTGAGATCAGCAGATGGGGAAACAACAACAGGCCATTGGTGTAGTAGTACTACAATGGTCTGCGTGCGTGCGTGGATAGCTCGGCCGTTGGACCAAACCAAACCAAACATTTGATTTGC
Organism: Hyparrhenia diplandra; assembly: GCA_015847255.1. Taxonomy (NCBI): domain Eukaryota; kingdom Viridiplantae; phylum Streptophyta; class Magnoliopsida; order Poales; family Poaceae; genus Hyparrhenia; species Hyparrhenia diplandra. Next base: position 98,823 of record JADLZK010001360.1, on the reverse strand, counting down.
CTGCAGTGCAACGGCCGGCTCATCAACCGGGTGGGGGCCTTCGTTCGTGCACGACGACCGGATAGAGAGAGCGACTTCTTCTTTCTTTGATTTTGGTTTTTTTTTCTCTCTCCTTTCCTTGTTTTGCGAAAGCCGAGAGCGACTGATTGTACTCCGTACTAGCATAGTACTACTGGTACATACTAGTATATCTTTTTTTAAAAAAAAAAAGTAACTATACATACTTGTATATCGTATAGCCCATGCCATTAACGACGACCTCACTGGTGTCGTGTAGGTTGCGTCCATGGACGTGCATGATCCGGTAGGCTACTTGTTGGGTAAGCCACCTTGAGCGTCACAGCTCTATTATTGTTGTTATGTATCGGGCTCATGACGGGGACACTCGCGGAATGAATCAAATCAATCATCAGCCCGGATGTGGCCGGCCGTAATCTAAACCTGTTCAACGCCGATGCTCGGTCATAATAGCACTTGTTTTCCACTGGATGCAATTCAATCATTTCCGGCGGCGGGCGATTCAACTGATGCGGTTTTGTTGTCATCATCGATCGCGGACAGCGACGCGAGGGGCGTGACGAGAGCGCGTGGAAAAACCAGGCGGACCGCATGGCGCGCGCGGGTTTGGAGTCTTTGGACTTTGGAGGCTTGCGCGGTGCCGGACAAAGGAAATCGGCTTCGGCAAGGCCGTGCCGGCGGGGTGCAGGGGCCACGCACGCGAGATTCCTGGCGTGCGGAGGGAGGTGAGGGGAGAAGGTGGGAGGAGGGAGTCATCTGCCACGGGCTTTTCACGGTTAGCAACGTTTGTTGGAACTATGGGTTCGTGCCATGGTTAAATGAACTATGGGGCGTGCCATGGTTCTAAAATTTTAGTAGACATTAATATTAATAAAAATATATAACCTATAAAAAGTTACTCCAAGCTGTAATAATCATTATACATTGAAAATAAAGAAATTTTAAAAAGACCTAGAGTTAAATGATTCTCATAACTAGAGGTGCACCTATTGTGGGGGCAAATTGATTGGATCACGGAGCTAATAATTTGTCTATGTTTTCAGATACCAATTAGAAAACCTAAATGCATGCTAATTCTAAGCTAATAAGAGTTAAATGAGGGCTAATTGGTGGTTAGAGTACGTCTATTATCCCTAATTTAAGATCATAATTAGCTAATGTTTAATTTATTTCACAATGTGGCCTGATTTTTAGCCCTGAGATCCAAAAAAATGACCTCATTATGGGGAGGTAGTACAACAATACTTTTGACAATCGGCCTTCACGCGATGATGGTGGTAAAAGAGACTCCTTTTTCTCGTGGAATGATAGTGAAACAAAGGCAATCCTGCCGAACATCATCATATAATATTTTGGGGCAAAGCATACTCTATGCTCTGGTCTCTAGAGCTACTGTACAACTGAGAGTGACACGCTGTCAAGGACAAAAAAGGAAAGGAAAAGAAAACTACTCCTACTAGAGTAGGCAGTAGCTTGGTACACAGCGCTTGAATCTCGCGGTAAAGCTAACCAAACTCCCTTGACACTTTTTTCTTGGAATTCTCTGCGTCCACGTTCCTAGGATTGGAAGGCCCTAGGTAGTCCGTAGCTAGCCCGTGCTATCACCATCCCTCAGTCCTCACCACGCTTCGCAATGGCACGATGCTTGCTCGAGGAACGTGTTGTAAACTACTCTATGATTAGTAGAGTAACAATAAAATTCTTTATTTTATATTCCGCACAGTCAAACAATTAAATATTAATTGTCTATAAGGTTTAAAATTCATAAAAAAAAATAACAATATACTGCCTCATAATATGGAGGGTGATCGTGGGCAGTCAAATCTAAGATATATCCTCTAGTCTAGAAAAGAAAAGGAAAAAGGTACACTAGAATCAAGAATGATGTATAGGTACATACATACATAGATACATTCTAATAATCCTTAAATTGTCTTAGATTATACAGAGACAATACATTTGTCGACTGCATTTTTTCAAAAAATACAACTTTTCTAGAAAAGTCAAACAATTTAATCTTTCACTAAAGTTTTACAAACAAAAAAAATTACTAACATTTTTTTTTTTATAGCAATAAAAATGTTACTAACATTTATTAATGCTATGGTACAAAAAATAAGTATCATCAGGTTAGTTATAGAAATATTTATTTAAAAAAACTTAAATGCTAATAGTATTTACTATACATTTGGTCAAACTTGAACTAGTTTCACTAACATAACACTCTCTAGTCCCAAGATGAATGTTGTTCTCGCTTTTAAAAAATAACTTTGATTAAATATATTAATAGTTTATTAAATAATAAGTGTCTTCGAATATACAAATATTTTATGTATTTTTACAATTTGAGTTAAACATGGTGGCGCAAAAAACTCAAAACGACAGGTAATTTGTGACGAATGGAGTCGGTATAGAAATGAATCCACAAATAAGTCAACTATTATGTTTTTACTTTCATCATTCTTATTTTGGACCATTGGGCCTTATTTAAAAAATTTAATAAATATTACTTATTTTGTTATGACTTAATTTAGCATTAGAGTAATTTTTTGTTATGACAAAATAAGTTATATTTATTAAATTTTTTTAAATAAGGATAATGGTCAAAAAATAGATTGATCAAAGTCAAAAAATGCACTTATTTGTGGACAGAGAGGTTGTACATAGGTATAGAAATGAATCCGACACGCATGTCAACTATTATGTTTTTAGCGGACACCTGCATTGTATAACTGGGACACCGATACTATATCTGGAACGCGGTGGGCAGCCGAGAAGCGAGCCGAGTGATGATGGATGATGCACGGCGGCGGCACGAGGCAATCATCCACCCGATCGTCTCGTGTTGCCTTTTCTGTGCCGAGACCCGCGAGGAGAGACAGCGATGGACTGGACGGGACGTGCTGCTGGAAGCACCGAACAGGAGGTCGACCACCGGTGGTTGAGCCAGCCGCGCTCGCCTAGCTAACCACTTGTTGCTGACCCTCCCTCCACACCCTCTCGGAGGACTTCTACCGTGCCTGCGATTACGCCGCACCCTCCGCACGCACGCCGGCTTCACGGCACGGAGGTTGGCATCGGATTCCATGTGCGGTGTGCCGGGGCGCGACCGAGCATACGCCCGTCTCGAGCTCGGCACTGCCCCCGTTTGCTTGCTGCTCACTGCTGTTCTTCCGGCGGCCCCAGCAGCAGCAGTGTGCAGTGACTTCCCGTCCAGTCCCATCCCCATTCCCATCCGTGCCTGCCTTTTGCCCCAGCCTAGGGAAAGCCTAGCTAGTAGAGGGAGTACAGACCAGAGACTAGTACTGTAGGCTCGCCTCCCTCCTGCTGCCACGCCCACGCAGCTGTCCGTCGCTGCGCCTGCGCCCATGCCAGGAAGAGGAAGACCGTTGTGCTCGTGCCAGGCCGACGTCGATGCTCTGCACTGACCGGCCCGGCCCGGGTGTGATCGATCGATCAGACGGCTCGCAGCTGTGCTGATCTGCTGCCACTGGTTGCCATGCGTCCAACCAAACACAGCCGCCGCGTACATGACATATCCGTACATGCGTGAGAAGATCCCTTGCCTTTAACCAACAACGGTACTCTAGACTCGTACAGTACAGTACAGTACTACTGTAGCTTTATATTATGAGACTCGGCACATGGACTGCGATCGAGGAGATAGCAAGAGGAGACGACCAGCACCAGCAATAATCTATCCAATCCAATCCAAGGACGACTGCGAGGAGCTAGAGAATTGAAGATCCATCCAAGTGATGACCCAAAAGCTGGCTTTGTAAAAGCGTGAAACGCTCTTCATACAGATCGTTGTGCTCATCCAACCCTGCATTGTTTCTGAAAACGCTACACCGACACAAGCTTGCGGTGCGGCCATTCAGGATTGCCTCTAATGGGCAGATGAGGATCGCATACGCCCCGGGATGGATGCCGATGGCCCGATAGGACCCTGTCGGCTATCCGCTGGCCGACATGCCATAGAATACCCGGTCACCTCCTTCCTCGGCGTGACGTGGTCCACATGCACTCCAGGATGAGGATGTACTAGTACGTGGTGGCATCTCCCAATCGCCAATCCCATGCATCCCATCCGCTCGCCAGCCCAGAATTGAAGAAGCTCCGAAGAGCGAGCAAGTACTGTAGTACGTTGCACAAAGCATGTCATGTGCCGGCAGGCCAGCACGGGTCCTTTCCCCATCAGTTGCCTCGTTGCTCCAAGAGAGAATAAAAGCCATTCAATGCTTTGCCCCCATCGGCAAATACAACAGTTACCCTTCCCAGCTTGTGTACACTGCACACCATGTCACCATGCCTGGCCCAAGCCTCAGGCCTGCCTGTGCCATGTACGACTTCGACTTGTACGGTGAGGAACACGAGTAGTAATCGCAGCAAGCTGGGTTTCAATTCATGCATGGCTATTTTCGCCGGGGGTTACTTTGTACAAGGTCACCGACAACCCCCAGTCAAAGCAAGCCGGGACGGGCCGATACGTTACAGTTTCAAGTCCGTTCCAGTGATACTACATCCATTTCAGTAGCATGTACTCGTATGTGCACGCAGCGATGATGGCCGTTCCATTCCGTTCCGTTCGGTTTCACTTGGAGAGAAGGCCGAAGTAGGGGTTCTCCATGGCCGACGCGATCTCGAGCCCGGCGGCGTTGAGGAGAGCCATGTCGATCTTGTCCCTCGGCATCACCAGGTAGCCGATGGCGCTGAGCCTCTGGAACCCGCACAGCTCCAGGAATTCCACGCCACCTTGCAGGTGGCCCACTCTGTCCTGTTGTTGCATGCAGGCAGAGAGCACGGTGTGTGAATTGCCTATGGGGTGAGATGGATGGAGATCACAGCATTATGAAATATAAAGGTGGGTGCCCTTGCTTTTACCTTGAAGACAGGGTTGCTGAGCCGGATCCTCCTGAACTTCTCCTCTTCTGGTTTCTTCGCTACGTTGCCAACAATCTTGAGCAATATTTGGTACGCTCTTGTAACTACAGCAGGGTCATCCTGCAGGTAAGGTGGCAGAGAAACACATTCAATGATTCCTGGCGTTCAAGTAACACAGAGACCTGATCCCTTATCCAGTCGTAGTTACGAGCAATTGAGAAACACAACGACAACAATCCTACACCAGACTAAAACTAGATTAAAAAGACCGGCTAAGAAAGGCAAATATTGAGCATGCCTGGAACATTGATCTGAACCAAGTATGTTCACAAAAACATCATATTCAGAGCCAATGCTTCTGTGGCAGTTGAAATACTAAGAGTAAGATGAGCCAAAATTAGCATCTGCAAGGGATGGTTTTACCTTGTGATTCTTCTTCAGAGTTCGCAGGCAGTCTCTCAGTTGTTCTGATGTCACGACGCGCGTTCAACAGGTTTTACCTGCGGTCAAAATGTATGTGAGGAATTGTGCCTGGAGGTTTCACTCATGAGATATACAAGTATGGTAGAAGACATTTCGACCTTTGCGGGCGTTATGACTGCAACTGAAGCACTAGGATTTTCCTGCGGCAAACCAAGCCGTCTCCTCCTTTCTGCCTGCACAGAAGGATATGAGTTAGGCCTAGGAGGCATCACTGGCAAACTTTGAAGGAACTAGCCAAATGAGATGCAAGTTGTTAAAGGGGCGTACCCAGTGCCAAAAAAAAAATGATGTCACCTTTGTGACAGCAAGTGCCCTTGAACACAATTCATGATTTAAAGCTAAGCTTGATCATAACCAATGGGACTCATTCAAAAAATGATCATGACCAATGAGAGCTACTAGGTTTAATAAAATCCACGCAGTGCACAAAAAGTATAAAGAAAGGCTGTGATATTTCATCTGACTGATGAACATATAGTGACGATTTTTCAATGTAGCAATCCAAGATAATAAAAATGTCAAAACAAAGGATTTATTGGCTGACTTATGAGCTGCTAAAAAAGAAAATTAACTACAGTAAGTAGTACATAATTATTTTTGTATTATTAAGCAGAATTATCAGCATGCTGCAACAGACCTTATCATCTGCTATACGTTGTCGTATTCTCTCTCTTGCTCTTTTCTCCTCCTCTTGATCTGCTATCCGACTTTCCATCATCCTACATCAAACAATAATATCACTTCTTCAAGAAGCAAATTTGGAATTGGAGATAGCGCATGTGAGATGTGCAAATGAAACATACCGCTTTCTTTGATTTTCCTCAAGAGTTCGCTTTGCTTCCATAAGATCTTTAGCAGCTCGAATCCTCTCCCTCTATGGAAACAATAAGGAACATTCAGTGGACAAGAAAATGGCCACAGGATACACTTAAGACAGCAAAACACACATTTTCTACTGTAGTACATTTTTAGTTCTTAGAATTGTGAAAAAAATCACAATACCTGATCCTCTTGTAATTGATTGCGTATTCGCCCTCTTGCTCTTCCTTCCTCGTCTCGTTTTTGCTTGTATAGTGCTAATATCCTGAGAAGTACAAATGTGTTACTAGGGTGAATGTGTGATAAACAAAATGCTAGCAGCTTACTACTAATATTGTAAAGCAAGGTAAACACCTCTTTCTATCTTGTTCCTCCTGTTCATCTGCATTTGGTTCTCGTTCCAACTGGGATGAGCTTAAGCTTTTGGGTAAATTTGTCGGTGCATGTAACTCAATATAGTAAACAATTTTACTTCAAGAAAATGTTATGGAATTTGAAAGGAAATATTTGATATATCAAAAAATATTTGAAGAAAAACTACATTCTGTCTTCCAGTTTCAGTCTGTTCTTCAGGTTTCTGCTCCTGCACAGTATCCCTGCAAGACGAGTATGCCATACATTTTACACTGCAACAGCATACCATAGCAAGGAAAAGAAATGTGGACCAATACTGAATGACTTGTTCCTATTATACTAACATGATCACAAGCATACTGACTACTGAGGAACACAAGCATTTAACTGAATGACTTGTTCCTATTAAACTTACATTATGCATAGAAGGTATATCATACTGATACAAGCACATTTACAAGAACTAACATGATCACTAATCATTTCATAATTCCATTTCCTAGTGAGTGACACAGAAGTATCAGAAATCTACTGCTAGAAAGTGGGCTTTGAGGCGGCAAAGACTCAGAGTCTGATACTGTCATTCATAAAAAAATATGCTGTAGATTGCTGATTCCTCAATCGAGGTAGATATTTAACATTCTTACTTTGGATTTGATAGTTTTTCCACTGAAATTGTACTATGACATTTCCATAGCAAATCGCCTATGAAATCATTTAAGGAACAGAAACAAACCTCGTTTCTTGAACATCATTTCTTACTTCATTTGATGTGTCACCACATTCGATGCTTATTTCTCTTGGAACCTAGACCATACAAAAGGGAGCAATCAAAATAATTGTTTCAACTGTAGTGAAATTGTGGCAGTAATGTTCGCATGACTATACAACCTGTTCGAAAATATAAATATAGTGTCAAGTATTATTAATGTCAGTTGCTTCACAGCCTCATATTAACAACATTTGAAAAGGTTCCAAGATACAGTCTCAGACCAAATAATTCGTGGTTATTTATATGTACAGGCTAGCTTGCTGTCAAATTGCATGAAGTGAACTTACAATTCCCTCTATGGAGAATAATTTCAGAACACGGAATAATGCTCATGAGGACTTCTGCTAATGAATAATATTCATTGTTCAGAAATAACCTACCAATGGTAGCTGATCAATGTCTGGGTCACTTTCATGTTCCAGAAGCCAGTTTACAGCAGATTCAAGATTGGAATTACCTGATCAAGATTCAAGACATAGTATTACCTCTCCAATTCACTGAACTATACGTACTAAAGATATAATATACTGAATATTATAACAAATATGTTGCTGCTAGAGCTTTGCATGATCTCCATTTTTATGAAATGGCATGTCTATCAACTGCCAATGCCATTAGTGAATAGTGAAAACACACAAACACCATGGAAGGATAGCTGGATGGGCACAAATACACAAACATAACTTTTGCAACCATAGAAGGGACCTAATGTCGTAGTTTCTATTTGGTGTATTATCGACCTATCTTTTGTACAGAAAAACATTGATGCAAACCTGTACATAATAAGTTTGTTTGAAAATACATACCTGAAAAATGGAGTGCCCTAACTGAACGAGCAGTTGGGAATCCCATGGCTTCAAGTTCACCAAGCATTTTCTTGTCAACTTGTGGGACAGCCATCTCTACAAGATAGATGAACAAAAATAAGCTCAGCCCAATTGCTAGGAAGACAAAACTAGAGGGAATATGGATAACGGGGAAATAGATAGCCATCTGAAACTATTGGCTCAGTTCAAGCAGACGTTACATATGCAACTAATAATTAACTAGACAAAATAGTTGCGTAAGCAGAAATAATTTACCAATCACTAAATGTCCCCGTGATATTACATAATTTAAGCTCTGTTTTTGGAATGTGCAACTATTGTGTTTTATGGCTAACATGAAAGCTATAATGTTTTACAATTTACATTAGAACTAACATTTGTGTTCTGTCAGGCATCTAGGACCTGTGAGTATGTTAATATTAATAGTATGTTGGCCTTAATCATTATACATGGAAGAATAGGACACTAGAAAAAATCTAACCTGAAATTACAGGTTATAAAGCAGCGGCACAAGAATCAGAAAGTGCAAGCAATGGAAAAGCACAAGACTGAGCAAGTTTGATGAAATATTGACAAGATCTCCAGGTTGCATTGAAATCCTGATGCAGAACAAGTTGATGAAATTATGAATAGGAAGTTTACCTTTTCAAATCTCTTTCCTCACTTCGTAATCCTTGAGCCAAGCTGATGTATGATCCTCTTCCTCTATAAGTAGAGAAATGAGAAATGCATTACTGCAAACGAAAGGGGAGTACGAAAATTAGATGTCTGGTTTAGGTCTTTGCTTCTTCTGTACTTCATTCTTGTCTTTTCTTCCCAGATGGGTCTTGTGGTGATTTCAGGAGACTCGGGTGACTTCTTTCTTCCAGCAGTAACTTATACCTTCCTTCATGCTTAGGGTTTCCCTCTTCAATCAACTGCCTACTCACAGATAGACTGATTCCTTTGTTTGGGTTACATCTTACAAGATCATATAAACTAAGTCACTAAGAAAATCATTGAGAGTAGTAAAGAGTAACACTGAAGTTTTGGTGTACCTCAAGCATTAGATGTTGATATTCAGTACAACTGAATTGTCTAGTCAGCATTTCCTCAGTTCATGAGTCATACAAGATACAAACAGAGGAAAATGCAATTGGTATTTCTGTCAAGTTGAATGCCTCCTGAGTCCAGAATTTTTTAGTCCTGTGCCCATATACAGAATCTCACCACATATATCATTTTGTTGGAATGATTACGAGGATTGAGAATGAAACTTTCAAACACATGGCGAGAGCCCTCAATGAGAACATATGGAGATAAATAGCAGGGCGTTTGGGCATATTGAGCACACAAAGCAGCATCAGCGTGTACCACCACAGAGCCATATATTCTCCAAATGTAGAAATCAGTAATCGAACAGTTTAAGAGCTTAGCACAGTCACTTCTGCTATCCGCAAGTCTGATGAACCACCAAATGCCAAATTCCATCGCCCACAGTACTTTCTGAATATCAATAATATCAGAAGTGTGGTCTCATTGTATTTCCCAGTGTCTGCGGAGAGCCTCATAGATCACCAAGCAATGTCAAGTGCCTATAGGCCTAAAAGGCATTGAGGTGCAAAAAGTTTCCAAGATTGATAGATTTCCTTTTTTAACTGGGAACCTCCATAGATACTTTGGTTTTTTTAAACTGAGAACTAGACAATGAGAATTATCGCGAAGGTAAGGCACCTGAGTCATGCATTGATGAGTAGTCTTCTTTGGCATTGCCAGAAGGATCATGCCTAGCCCACGGATGCAGTGGCAATGGAGAATTTTGCAGCCTTTCTGATGCGCTGCTGCTTTCACTGTCTTGCAGAAATTCATCTTAAGCAAGATGAATACTTTAAACAGATTGCAGATTCATCAGAAAACCTCTACATGATTTGAACTTCTGTTCAGTGCAATCTACGAACTACAGGAGGAATTTGTGTGTAAAAGCCAGGTCAGGAGTCAGCAAAGAGTGAACAGAGGGGGAAACAGAAAAGAAATGAACAGCTAAAGCAGCAACTCTGCATCTCTGCATGGTATTTTTCTCACAGAGTTTCTGTAATCTATTTGAGTCTTTTGAGAAGATGAGTGAGACTGTTTGAGAAGAGCTTCTGTAATCTGGAACCAGCCATCCAAAATACAGACACTGTCAGGAACACAATCAGACAAGACAGAAAAATAAAGCATCAGTTCACAGCTCCATCAACAGCAGGATCTAACTGAGCATAAAACACAATGGTGTTGGAGCCTGGCAATTAAAAAAATGAAGATCCAAGACAAAACCATAACCTCCAGAATCTGACACCATCATGAAACTAGCATTTTATTTTTGAAGAATAGCTCAACAATCCTGCCAAACGAAACACTGATTGGAACACATCAAAACAGAAGGTTCCTACAAAGCTAAGCTCAAACAGCAATAGGCTAATACAAGGACAGCACCTGATCTATCAGTACCTCATTGGTCCACCTTTCAGCTATCATCACTAATCAGGTCATAAGGGGTATCTTCTCAAATATGATAGTTTTTGCTACATATGAGGATACCCAGATTTAATGTGTAACCGCACTGTAATAAACATTGAATCGGTTTCAATCTAAACCACCAGTTGCAGGCTTGCAGCAGCAGCAGAAAACAAGCAAATTACTGTGATAAACTCGTCATCATTTGGCATCTGGTTCAAAGGGGAAAAAAAACTCCTTATAAGTCTTACGACTTTAAGAACAGAAAAGTATTACATGTATCACCGAGCTACAATCATCAGAGCGTACGCATTAACAGAACACCTCAATATATACACTACAATAACATTACATCAAAGATCTGCAAGAGATGATGAAAATCACCAGCGGCGCTTGCTCAGGCGCCACGAGTTGGGTTCATTGTATCTATCATATAGAGGCTCGATCCTTTCTTGGCGCTTTCTCTTACTGATCTTTGTTGGGTCCACCGACCTGTAGAACCTTGGTGCCAACTCTACTAGCCATCTTGGGTCCACCGCCGTGACCTCCCTCATATACTCTTTCGTTGTCATAACAATTTCATTGTAGATCACCCACTGTGGCTGCTGGTGAAAGAGGGCACTACTCGGGTGGATGTAAACCTGCTGATGATCAGCGAGGGTACGGTACCCTCCATTGGGGTCCTTCCTTGCAGCGTGGAAGAAGAATCCAGCGGCAAGGGCTTTCCCTATCTTGGTGGAATTGTTCCCAGAAGAGATGACGTTGAGCTTGAACTTGTCCATAATCTCAAGAAGCTGTTTTCGCACGTCCTGAGCCCTCCTTAGTGAGTTTACCTGAATGAAATTCTCAACACACCATGGTCCTGAAAACCCCTTTGCCTTCCATGCCTCATACACAGTGAGTAGGGTGAGATGATCACCTTCTGGCTGGAAAAAGTTCGACCTCTTCCGATCTGCTTGTGCTTGCTTCTCCGTTGGTCGATAGAATATGTTCCCAGTTTGAATCATTGCAATGATTGTCAGTATTTCGTCACTACACCCAAGGTCTACACTAGCAAGGAGCATCTTAGAAAGAGGTGGTTCTTGTGGAAATTCAGCCATCTTTCTCCCTAGCCTAGTAAGAAGACCCTCTTCATCTAAGGCACCAAGACTGTACAATTGTTCCATAGCCGATATGAGTGCTTGAGATGCTGGAGGGTCCATGAAGTCAAATGACAAAAGGTCATTTATGCCCATTGCCTTCATATTAAGAACCGTCCACCCCAAGTTGGCCCTCTGAATTTCTGGAATCGTTGTTGGTGGCATTTCATTGCGATAGGCACTATCAGTGTATAGACGATAACATTTACCTGGACCTGTGCGTCCAGCACGCCCTGCTCTTTGCTTAGCTGATGCCTGAGAGATTGGGGTGACAACCAACGAATCTAGCCCAAGCTTTGGGTTATAGACATTTAGCTTTGCGAAGCCTGGGTCAACAACATAGTAAATCCCATCTATGGTAATAGATGCTTCCGCTATGTTGGTGGCCACAACCACTTTCCTCTTACCAGGAGGAGCGGTTCAAATATCTTTGACTGAACTTCAGTAGGAAGAGCACTGTACACAGGACAAATTATCAGCTCCGGTATGTCCCCACCGAATGCCTTCACCCTCTCATGGAGACGCTCGCAAGCATGATCAATCTCTTCCTGGCCAGTCAGGAACAATAGGATATCTCCTTCGGGTTCAGTCAGATGGATCTGCAATACCGTGATCAGTGCAGCATCCATGTAGTCACTCTCTGGCTGTTTTGCATGTAGTATCTCAACTGGAAATGTTCTTCCAGGAATCGTGAAAATATTGCAATCAAAAAATAACCAGAGAACTTCTCTGCATCAAGAGTGGCTGAAGTGACTATTAACTTGAGATCCCTTCTCCGCTTAATTAGCTGCTTTAGCAAGCTGAAGAGAATGTCCGTGAAGATGGTTCTCTCATGTGCCTCATCAAGCATGACCACTGAATAAGAAGACAGGTCTCCATCCACCAAAATCTCTCGTAGGAGCATGCCGTCTGTCATGTACTTGATGACAGTTTCAGGTCCTGTGCAGTCATCAAAGCGTATAGAATAACCAACTTCCTCACCCACTCGGCAGCCAACCTCCTCTGCTACTCGCTTTGCAATCGACTCTGCAGCAACCCTTCGAGGGTTGAGTACACGCAATTTTTCCCTTTGTAGTATACCCTGCCTCAGCGAGTACTGCGCGTAACCTGGGTTGTTTTCCCTGAGCCAGTCTCACCGATAACCACCAAAACTTGGTTGTCATTAACAGCATCGATCAGCTCCTTTTTCAGCCTGAATATTGGAAGGCTTTGTCTCTGCTCCTGGATTGAAAGCCTCGACTTCTGCCCATATGTTCCAGCCTTCCCATACGTCATCTTCCATTCCGGCACACTCTGCGCAGATAGTCCAGTGCCCCTCAGCTCCTGCATCAGATACCTCCCATCAGTTGACATAGGATCCTCCCATGACCGATTAAGGTCCTTGGGGATCGCATCAACCATTCCTCTTTGCTCCTGGGTACGAATATCACGCCTCTCCTTAACAAGTGCAGACTGCAGCGATGCCGCCGCGGCTCATCGACCCCTCAGGATTCTTGGAAATCCTCACTGGAGACAAGTCAGCCAAGGATCGCCCCTTTCCCTTCAAGAACGCCGGCTGATCCTCATTGAGTTCGATCTCAAGCTCCTCCACTTCTTCGTCCTGGTAAAACACCCCCTCATCATCCTCATCCAACACCGGGTAGTCCTTGGCATCCAACACCCCCGACGCAATCAGCTGCTTCACCTCCCACCTCTCCGGCGAGGTCATCCGCCTAGTTGACCTGCGTGGCGGAGGACCAGCGTTGTCCTCGTCCTCATCGGGAACAAAAATCCCAGAAACCCCTTCTTCCTCCCGGCGGCTCTGCCGCGATCAGCTGGCAGATTTGCCCTCGGCGCGTCCTCCACCCCAGGGCTTCGACGCATAGGCAGGAGATCCCTGCCGGTATCCTGATCGACGTCTCGCATCGACAGGCCCAGCTTGGGCCCGTCCACCGAAACGACCTTGACGAACACCTCCTGGCCGCGCGTGACGATGGCGCCTGCAGTGCGGCGACCGCCGGGCATCTGGGAGACGTGCACGAGGCCCTCGCGGCCGTCGTCGAGGCGGACGAAGAACCCGGCGTCGGCCACCCGAGTGACCCTCCCCGGCGCACCTGGTCCTCGTCCTCCACGACCGCCCTGTCCACGCGCGCCCCTGTCCCGCGGGCACCACTGGAGGGGAGGACAGCGGGGACGGTGTCGGGGATGGCGGCGATGACGGTGTGGAGGGAGCGGACGAGGTAGTCCGGCAGCTCGGCGCCGTGGTCCCTCAGCGCGGCGGCGAAGGCGGCGGCGGAGGCGGAGGCGCGGCCGATGTCGACGACGAACTCGGCCAGGACGCGGTCCGCGACGCCGAGATGGGTCTCCAGCTCCGAGCAGACCTTGGAGACGAGCGAGAGCTGCGTCAACCGACGCATCCCTCGCTCACCGCGCCTGCGCCGGTCGTCGCCGCCGCCGCCATAGCGGCACGGGGTTGGGCACGCGGCAGGGTTGTGTTAGTGCTGCACGGGAACGGGGACGAGACGGAACGGATCGGTGAAAGGAAAGGCGGTGCGGGGGCTGCGGCCTGTGTGGGTGTCAAAGGAGGCGGCGGCCCAGATATGTACGATGCGGATCCGCGGCCCGTGCTGCGCGTCGGCGTTCGAGTCCGCAGCGGGACGAACCCTCGCACTGTCGCACGTGCCCGATACACACAGGCACGTGAGACAGCCGACCGGTCCACCGCGACGAACCGACTCGCTGCCTTGCTCGCTGTTGCCGAGCTACGCGTACGCGTCGAGCAACTGCCGGTTCTCGAGCGCAGCTGTCAAGTAAGACACGAGGAAGCTGCGTAGCGTATCGCGTGGCAACGAACAGGCAGCGAAGAAAGCCACCGCCAGCGGCGGCCTCGAAGAACAGTCGCAAGAGAAGCAAACCGGCAAAGCATAAGGGGAAACAATCCCCAAGGAATCATCATGAGTTAACACCCAATGATGAAGAAATATTTCAAAAAACACAGAATAGTTACAACAACCAGTTAGTTGCTTTCAAGCGCTACCAACATCACAGAGTTCTCGGTTTATACACCGATCAGTCTTGATCTTTTTGTGAGCGAAGTCGACACATTGACCCCCTTTTCGGAGAGAAAAGAACTAAGCATATATTTCTATGTGGGCCCTTTAGAAAAAATGCTTCTCCTTAAGCACCGAAAGTAAAGCCAGGACTTGGTCATCATTTTCAAACATGGATTCGATCAATTCTATAGCATCCGGGCACAAAAAGGGTTTGCTGGCCTCCTTTTCTTTTTTTTTTTTTTTTTTAAGGTTCCTTAGTTCCCCTATTGGGAAGCCCTCTTTGCTTTCTTGTAATCTGAACTTTTTGTTCCTTTTCATGGTTTAATTTATTAATAAAGCTCCTGTAGGGCCTTCGGCCTCTCCAGTTTCAGTAAAAAAAAAAACAGTTAGTTGCCTTCAAGCGCTACCAACATCACGGAGTTCTCGGTTTATACACCGCCTTAGCCTTGATCTTTTGTGAGCGAAGTCGACATATTGACCCCCTTTCCGGAGGAAAAAAACTAAACATATATTTCTATGTGGGCCCTGGGATGAGATAAGACAAATAAAAAAAGTAACGGCTACGTGGAGAACAGACAAGGCTAAGATTGAGCTTCACTAGCAAAAGCTTTGCCACGTTTTTATTAGATGAAAAAATAAAAATACAAGTGTTCCGCCCAGGTTTTTGCTGGTAACCGGACCCAAAAAAAAAACCCAACTAGAACACTGCTCAACCTAACCAACTTTGGAAAGTAACGAATTTGCCTAGCTCAACCCCGAACCAACTTGGTTGAAAAAAACGACCCAACTAGCAACTTATTAGACGCTTACATAGGTAGCTAGGCAATCAGCAATGCTCCGGGGATGTGTGAATTCACCATTATTACGCAGTACATTGTTGGAGGGTTCAATGTTTCCATCTCTGAGATGATAAGAACCACGCCGCCCGTTGACAGACAAACTGCGTCCCATGTAGATTGTATCTGTACTGAGGAATGGGAACACCTGAGGGGATACAGAAAGTGCGCAACGATAGTCCATGAAGATGGCATGGCCGCCAAGGTTTCTCGTCACCCTCATCTTTCCTGTCTTCAAGTCCACCCGATACACCATATAAATCCACTTGTGAACAAGGTTACCGTCATCATCAGGGATCCGGCGGTGTACCATACTATGCACGAGGGTGAGATCCCCGTCATTGTCCACCAGGTGCACAGAGTCCATCGCTCTAACCCGCTTGGTCAGCTTGGCTGCCACCACCAGACGAGGCCCTCCGGCGCCCTCCATTTCCACCGTCATGATTACGCCGGATCTGGCACCATAGAAGCGGCCAGCAAAATATACGGTGGGCCTGAGCAGCCAAGGACCAGTGTTGAGCAGCACCCAGTGGTCGTCGTCGGGCTTGGCGATGGCCAGTGTCCCACCATTTTTGTGGGGAAAGTAGAGGAAGACCGTGCTATCGTTCACAAGGCCCGCAGAGTAACACTCCCAGAGGTCGTATGTGATCCCCGGAAGTTCTGCAATCTGGCGTGTGAGCGGGTTCAGCAGGCGGACAACAACTGCCGCCGCCTGGATGGTGGTCTTGCACTTGCAAGGCAAGAGGAAGAGGAGGCCCTCTGCCGCAGTGATATCGAGCACGTCGTGGTCACGGAGCTCCGGGATGTCCACCTGGATACACTGGCCGGTGAAGGTGTTAAGGAACTGGCGGCGACTCGGCTGTGGGGCAGCGGCAGCAAGGAGCGCCTCGTAGGGTCGTCTGCGGAGCATGATCCAATGCCGAGGGTAGAAGCGAGGATCGTCCAGGACGCCACTGCGCGCGCGGGGATCAGCGCAGCATCTCCTCCACGCAGGGCACACAGCCCGGAAGTGGATATAGCCCGCCACGTCATTGGCGAGGACGTGCTCAGCGATCAGACCCGCCGGCCCGTCGTCAAGATTCGCCCAGTCCCTCCATATGGAGCCGACGAGTGAGAGCTGCATGAGCCGACGCATCCGCTCGCTCACTGCGCCTGCGCCGGTCGCCGCCGCCATAGAGGCAACGGGGTTGGGCACGCGGTAGGGTTGTGTTAGTGCTGCTCGGGAACGGGGACGGGACGGAACGGTGAAAGGAAAGACGGCGCGGGGCTGCGACCTGTGCGGGTGTCAAGGGAGGCGGGACCACAGACGTGACAGACGGTGCGGATCCGCGGCCCGTGCTGCGCTTGCGCTGTCGGCGTTCGAGTCCGACTCGAGCCGCAGCGGAACGAACCCACACGCTGCCTTCCTCGCTGTTGCCGAGATGCGTACGCGTCGAGCAAGTCGAGCAACTGCCGGTTCTCGAGCGGACGAGCGCAGCTGTGAAGTAGCGGGACACGACACGAGGAAGCTGCGTAGCGTAGCGCGTGCCCTTAAGACGAACAGGCAGCGAAGAAAGCCACCGCCAGCGGAGGCCTCGAAGAACAGTCGCAAGAGAAGCAAACCGGCAAAGCATAAGGGGAAACAAATCCCCAAGGAATCATCATGAATTAACACCAATTGATGAACAAATATTCCAGAAAACACATAATAGGTACAACGACCAGTTAGTTGCCTTCAAGCGCTACCAACATCACAGAGTTCTCAATTTTATACACCGCCTCAGCCTTGATTGATGGATAGGAATCTTGCTCGTCAGTGAAGTTAACTCTGCAAGTCTCGAATGATGCATTTTCACATATCCAGAATCAACAAGTTGTCAAGCTACCACACAAGCTTAAAGATGGATCAACTGGTACTGGTAAGCAATGACTTCGAAGACTTCCTCTTTCTGTGAGCCAATGCTGATAGTATCTTTTTCCTGGGACCCTGTAAAAACACGAAGCTAATGAATGAATATCCACAATATACCGAAGTACATTAAAATCAAATGACTGATGGGCAATGATGCAATCAGAGCTGTAGGGGCTCAAGCCCCTCCAGTTCCATAAAAAATGATACAATCAGAGATGGAACCAAAGCATAATGGACATTGCTGCCATTTTTCAGCTGTACATTCAGTAGTTGAAAATGAGAGAAAACATGGAAATATGGGATGCATATTAAAAGGACAAACCAATATGGGATGCATATAAAAAACATGGAATAGCTCTGTTATCATAGTGCAGTAATTTTGAACTTCTAGATAATAATATATTTTCAAAGAAACATGGTCAAAGTTAGAGAAGTCTGACTTAGCCCAAAGCAACCGGAGGGAATAGGTTTTAACTCACTAGAGCATCTGGTTTAAATTTATGATAACCATAGAGAAAACACACAGCACCAACTAATCAGGACCGCTTACCAGTCAAAGTTACTGGTCCGACTGAATATATATTCAACAAGTTGAAAGCAGATAATGTTGTTTGTTGCTTTCGTTGTTAACGGTTGTACACCATTTATGGTTGTTGTTGCTCTGTTATACTTATACTGCTCAGTCTGAGTTATCTATCTTTTTAATATAATTGGCAGCTCTCCTACTTGGTTCCTTTCCAAAAAAAAAAAAAAAAAAAAAAAAAATGGTGCGACTCATTCAAAATAGTTTGGAAACAAAAAGAAGTCATTCGCATTGTTCATAACTCATAAATTAGTAACTCAATTGCTACAGTTTCACTTTTAGGATGGTCAATCTATAAGGAGGGAATTTAATAAAATTATCAAATTTTACCACATTAAATATATACATATTGCTTCAACCCAAAGAGGTCTCTCATTTAAGCAGAGGAAGCATGCTAACCCAGTTGGGGAAAGAAAAAGGCAAAGTCCTTGCAGTACCATTGGAATTCCTAAAGACTTCATATCTTCTTCATTCATGTAAACTAGTGCTTTCATATCAACCTGAAACATGAATATCCAGTAACAATATTTAGGGTCACCAGTCACACCCACAACCACAATATGAAATTGCCATATATATCAAACGTGCCTCTTCAGCTTGGAAATTTACCAAATACTTCTCTAGATCAAGAGACTTCAGTAAACTGTCAAGCGGAGCATCAACCTGCACATATCAAAGAAAGAAATTATTAAAGCATTAAAATAAATGTTTATGAAGACCAAATTCCATGCAAGAATTTAGACACAACAGTGCAAGTAAGGGGCTAGAAAAATGAAACTTTGGAAATCAAATAAGCTAAAGAGCTAGAAGATCAATCATGCACTATCAGAATTTCAATTTGGAATTCAAACATGCTAAAAGAGCTAGAAGATTAATCGTGCACTAGATAAGAATTCAGAACCACAGATTGTACAAACATCAAATGGTCATGTATTCCATTATATTCACAGGACAGCGCCACAGAAAATGGAAAATAAGAAAAGATGATGGTATGATCTTTCCCATTCAAAAGAACAAACAGTGCAACTGCAATAACTGATCAGGATACAATCCTGTAAGAAAACACAACATAGATCCTCAACCATCTCACCAGACTCACCTTGTACTGGGATTGCTTTGGTAGTGCAGATGGTGCTGGTTCAGGTTCAGGTGCAGGTGCAGGTGCACTGACTTTCTTAACGACAGGAGGGGCAGCAGTTGGAGGGGTATCTCTCTTTTGAACAGGTTTGTTGCTCTTAATAACCTCTTTTACAGGTTTTGGAACCTGAACAGTACTACTAAGTTGAGGGCGCTGGCTCGAGACACCAGATAACTTTTCACGAAGATCCGAAACTGGTGGTTTCTTCACAACCTCAATCCTTTGCTGCACTTGAGAGTTTTGGTTTGATTGCAGATTTCTGGAAGTAGGTTCAGCTAAAACAAAAACAATAGAAGCAACAAGCTAATGGTAAATTATCAGAAGGAAAGCAGGAATCAAGGCATGTCCAGAATTATTCGAACAATGGCCCTTACATGAAGTTTGAGTTCCTCTAGAATCCTTATAAAGCTCTCGTCTCCACGTCCCCATCATCCTGGCGTGACCTGAAAAACCCCAGCAGAGATGATATAAACAATAGGATTATTCTCCTTCTGAATTACATGGGATATCTGAATCAACTGATCACATCAACAATTTGTAATTCCCAGAAAGTGAAAACACAACAGCCATTCAAAAAGCATTGCATGGCTAAGGCTGCAAACAAGTTGTGCTTGGTGTATAAGAACCTGTTTGGATCCTATGGACTAACAACCAGCAGCTAAAATTAGCTCTAGTCCATCCAAACAGAAGGACTAATGGGTGGGCTAATTTTTAGCCAAGCTCTTGGCTAGTTATTAGTCAATTAGCCAAACACAACTGTATAATAACAAGGGCTAGTAGTTCATTTGCTAGGATGTATGCACCTATTAGCTGGAGATCCAAACATGCACGGGCTAATAGTTAGTTGGCTAGTACTTTTTAGCGCTGTTTTTTTAGCTCTGTCTAACAATTAGCCTTAGCTGATCCAAATACGCCTAAAAAATAAATGCAAGCCAATAGGTAGGTGATGAGCAACAACACGAGTAGCAAGCATGGTTTCATCTCAAGCAAACCCAGTGTATTTTCCATTTGTATGAGTGGAAAATGGGTGAACCCATGTACTATAAAAAACTGGAGCAAAAATGCATCCACACGCTGTGCTGGTCTGCCCATTAGCTCTAACTTCTAAACGAATTAACAAAGAATGCAATGTAACCCAAACAATGACTGAAGATCACATTTGTAGCAGCAGCGGCAGTACCACAAGCATCTATATCTGCCGATTCAGACAATCAACCACAAGCATCTATATCTGCCGATTCAGACAATCAACCACAAGCATTGCATACACTAAGTACCCGACTGGATCCCGTATACAAACAAACAACACAGCTGGAGAAGGACGAAGGTTATACACTTTTGCAAGCAACCCTTAAAAGCACCAGCACAACGAACCACTCGATTCGAAAAAAGTCCCTAAACAACATTTCCGCAGCCACCACTCTCTGGTTACCGATCCATCCCAGAATTCACGACCACGTAGTGCAAACAAGCACGGGAATGGCGATGCGGGCAACGATTTTGAACCGGGCGAGCTCGAGGGCCGTACCTTTTGCGCCGTCAGACCGCGTGCGCGAGACGCCGGCTGACCCGAGGCGGTCCATTACAGAGCTCTTCCGACCCGAGTTCCTGTCGGCGTACATCGCGACCGCAGTGCCGGCGCCGCCGTCGGCGGCGAGGGCTTCGGAACGCGTGCGCGTAGGGGTTTCGCCGGCGAGAAGGGAAGGAGGAGGAATACAAGGAGGTGAGGAGAGGACAGAAGGACAGAGGAGCGGTGGAGTCGCGGAGAGAGCTGGAACGGTAATATGGGAAACTTGGAGGGGGTTTCTGAACTTTGCTACGCACGTTATTTTGGTCTGGTTTGGGGCCTGTGCTTGGGCAAAATCAGCCCAATCCTAGATTTCTAGTGGGCCTCGACGATGGAAGTTTGGAACACGTGAGGCCAGCCCATGGCTAGCCATGAACGTGATCCATTGGAAATTTGACGGCTTTGTCCATGTGCAAATATAAATGACCTTTTCTCTTTTCCTTTGCAGGTATTATTTTCCTTTGCTGTCTTTTATTTTTCTTTGCTATTTTTTTCAGGGCGATTTTCAAGCTGCGGCAAGCAATGAAAGATCGAAGAAAAATGATAACCGAGTTTTAACCCGTTTTCCATTAAGAGGATAAGAGTTTTCCATACACCACATCAGCGCCAAGGATGTTGGCAAGGAGCCAGCACCCCGGTCTAGGAAGCCTAGCCATTTATTTTTGATGTCCTTTTTGTAACATGTTTGTTCATCTTTGCTAACCTTTGTTTCTCTTACATATTATTAATACTAGGGAAAGTGCCCGTGCGTTGCAACGGGAGTAATAATTTTAATCAACTAAAAGCCTAAAACTATAAAAAAAAAAAAATAGCATCACAAAATACACAATCAAAATTCAATATAATATGAAACATCCAATTATTAAGTTGAGTCTACATGAAAAAGCAAACTGCCACTTGATAGAAAGGTTAGTTTAGTTAACATACACCTTTCTTCTACTCATAATTTTTCTGACCCATCTTTCTATAGCTTTCCCTTCCTCGAGTCGAAGATCTTTCAAGTCGATCCGTTCGGTATAGCTTCTCCTTTGGCTAAAACAACTATGGTTACGACTCTTTTGATAGAGTAGTTTATTTGATAAAGTAGTTCTAGTTTGAGAATAATATTTGGTAAAAATAAGTTCCGTACGGTAAAATGTATGTACATATAATACCCTTATTCTTTTGTTTTTCCTTTCTTATTTCCCCGTTTATTTATTTGTCCTAATTGTTTTATTATTTTTATTCCCATGACTCCATCTTATCCGTTTCTCAAACCTCCTCCCACAGACACTGCGACATATCGCCGCCGCCCGTTTCTCTCATCGGCTCTGCACCGGACTCTTGCAACATGCGCACCGCCGCCTCCTAACATAGCGACCTCCCCGCTGCCGCCTCCCAGCCACACCTCCTCCACCGCTACCTCCCAGCCTTTGCTCTCTCATTGCCGTCGCCCGCCCGTCTCGCCTCGGCTTCTCCAAGCCCCGAGCTCCGGCGACCACGGACTGCTACGCCTGGGTGGATTTGCGCCCGTCGTCCTTTGCCCGTGCATATCGCTCTCCACAAGGTGCCTAGGCCGATAATCCCTTGAAAAGCGTGATGGGAGCGGATGTCCGAGGTCGCAAGCTTTGTTTTTTTATTTTCCTCAACAATTTAGATCTGCGGCGTGCGCATGTGTGGCTACCGGTTGCTACCTCTCACGGGGAGTGGAGGGTCTTTATTTCTATCTTTGCCTCTTCGTCGACCTATTAATTTGTCATCATATTTTCCTATTATCTCGTTACGTTTACATTGCATGATTTTCTTTTCTTCCTCCGTGGCGTAACATGGTATGGCAACGGGTAAAATCCGCGCGGATCTGAGACATCATAAACCCAGCGCCCGCGAGACTATTTTTGTGCCCGTATCCGCGCCCGCCACCCGCCCAGCGGGCAGCACTTTGCGCCCGCACCCGATATCCGCGGGCAAAACATGCCCGCGGGCATGCCCACATACCCGCCAAAGGTATGGGAAGACGGCAGCGAGATCGGCGGGGGGAGGCGCCCGGTCGCGGACGGACGGACCAGGTGGCGAGCGGCGGCACAACGGGGTGACCGGAGATCCACCGGGGGACGGAGGCCCTTGCGCCTCTAGCTCGATGTGAGGAGGCCGACGTTGGAGTGGGGGGGCGGCGGCATCCGGGAGCGACGAGTGGAGGCCTGGTGCTAATGCTAGGGAGTGGAGGAGAGGATCGTAGGAGCCGCATGTTGGATGTGGAGAAGGAGATGCATGCGAGTGAGTGGAGGAGGAACCGCATGCTTGGGTGACGGCCCGACGAGTGGAGGAGGAGATGCGGCGGCCATGCTTGGTGGGCAGGATTGGGAGCGCGACCGCGAGGAGGGGGGGAGACCGCGAGATGCGGGAGCAGGGCTGCTGGGTGAACGGCGGCGCTGGGCTGACGGAAATTTAATAGGTATAGATATATTCCATGTTAATGTAAAAGCTATCGGTGTTTTCCTAGTTCGGGAAGGGTTCGGGAAGGGGAGGGAGGGGCAGGCGGACGACAGAAATTTTCGGGCAGAAAAACGGTGGCAGAAAAAAAAGGTGAAAAAAGAGGTGGGACTGAAATTTTCTCTCTTTATTAGTAGGTATAGATAAGTGTCTCTAAAAAAATATGCAAAAATCCTTTTCGCAGTTAAAATTGAGTTGCATTGTGTCCAGTGGCGGATCTTAAGGGGGCTGGGTGGGCTCTAGCCCCCTAATGATCTTATTTCTTCACTAATCACTGTAGCAAAAACATCAAATCACCATATAATTTTTCACGCAAAAATCAACATCTTCATTGTTTTAGACCCCCCAATCCTGCATCCACCACTAATTGTGTCTATATTAATGATAACAGGTGCAAGCACCAATTTTACAAGGATTTTAGTTATCATGACAATGAATATGAAACCTAAATGAAAGTGAAACTATTGTTCATAAAGGTTCAGTAGACTTCTAGAGAAGCAATGAAGCAAAGCACAGGAGGGGTAGGGGTAAAAGTGCCCGTGTTGGTATAGAGGCAGAGGCATGCCAATATGGCGTGTTCCGGTTTTTTCAGTTGACCAACGTGAGAACAGAAAGGAAGCAAAATAAAACTGCAAATAAGCAAACTAGATTCTCCCATCGATTTTTATTAGCATGGTGTGTCATTGTGCTATCACGTACAATATACAATGGCAAAGATGTCATCTTGCATTGGCTTAGAAAGGCACAAAATCGACCACGCAGCATTTCGATATGTATATTCGTAGTTAGGACAGGTCTGACATAATCTATATCTATACCTACTAATAAAGAGAGAAAATTTCTTATCCACCTTTCTTGGGTCTGCCACCCTCCTTGGTTATCCTCCCTTCGTCCTGCCTTCTAGACTGAGTCCTACCCATCGTTTCGTCCAGCCCTCCCATCCTCCTATACGGATACAAAGTACAACTCCATCCTTGAATACAAAAAAATATAATACGAGTTGCTGTTGGGCTCTAAAAGAGGAGATACGAGTCCAAATATATGGATACGAGTCCGACTCCATCCATGAGTATAAATAATGTGTCGTTCTCGTGAGTGCCTTTGACATAATCGGCGCGCGTCATTGGGATCGGCCAGAGTATCCTGAGGCGCGGGGTCGGATTCACGCTGAGGCTTTCACCTCTATGCCATTATGAAAAATACAATGAACCCGTGTAACCACCACTAGAAATTTTGGTTGAACCTACATGTCATGACACCTTTTTACTTGCACCTGTACGTCCACTTTTGATGCTAACGGTGTCAAACAAGTAGGTGAAATGACCATTTTGCCCAACTATGGGGTCCGTTTGTCAGCACTCTCCTCTTCCTTCTATCTCTGCACAATCACCGTCAGGTGGGACCCACTTGTCAGGTTGGTCTTCTACCTCATGTGCTGCCTCCGCCGCGTCCAGCACGCGGGTGTACTGGCCAAGCTACCCGCCTACCCAGCATGGATTGGATTGGGCACAGATGACAGATAACGTATCGAGTATCCGTCACACGGGAATCACTCACAAATATCTGTCGCACAAAACAAATCACAGCGTCATAAATGAAAAGAGTGAAGATTTTGGTCCCCAGGGGGCTGGCGCCCTTAGCCAAAATACCATGCTGCAATGTTTTAAAAGTTATTAAACGTAAAATGATTTAAAAGTTATCAAAAAAGGCATATATGGTTTTAAAACATTGTAACATGGTATTTTTGTTCTTAACGAGGGTGTCAGCCCGGAAAAAACTTGGGTGGACTCCCCGCGCACAACCCCTCCCGTGCGCTCCCCGGCGCGATGCCCGCCACGTGCCCAGCCTTCGGATCGAACAGCAACACGCGCGATGGCTGCTTTCACTTGCGTCTCGCGGCTCGCCCACATCGGCTCCGCTCGGCTCCCGTCTCTTGCAGGTGCGGAAGATGGGAACTTGCGCTTGGCGAGCGTTGACGAAGGAGGCGCCCACGCCGGCTTCCGCGACGCTGGTGGGCACTCGGATAGCGGCCGTAGCTGGCTGCCCTCCGATGTCGGCGTCGTCGGCTCCGTCTCCTGCTCTTGCTGTGCCTCCGTCCCTCCGTGTCGGCCTCCCCTGCTGCTGCGTCTCCGCTGCCGGCAAGATCGCCACCCACTAGCTAGGCGTCTGGCGCCGGCGCCGTCGACAACGAGGCCGCCGAGGACCACGCGGGAGCGATCTCCGGCGCTAGCAGCGTGATCCTGATCGGCGCGCGGCAGCGCCGGGGTGGACGTCGGGTCGTCGGCCGCCGTGGAGCTCATCTTGCCGGCGCGCGCTTGGCCACGACCCACGGTGTATCACGGGCAGACGCGGCGGTGGGAGCCGAGGGAGCGAGTACGAGATCTCCAGCCAAGGACGTAGTGCTCGCTCGGGGCGGCGCTGTTCGTGGCCGAGAACCCAACGTACGTCTGGTCGGCCACCGCCGACGAGTGGGACGCGCGGTCTGGTCACGGTCACCTGGACTCGAGCCGCGTGGTCGCGCCGTCGTAGTCGATCCGCACCTGCAGCTTCGACACGAGACCCGAGCGCGATGGGGAGCCGACGTTGACGAGCCGCGCGACGCAAGGGAAAAGCCGCCATGGTGCGTGTCGCCGTACGATCCGAAGGCTGGGCACGTGGCGGGCATCGCGCCAGGGAGCGCACGGGGCGCCTGTGCGCGGGGAGTCCACCCAAGTTTTTCCGTCAGCCCCGCCTGGGCGCCATATGATTTCCTTAATGGAATACTTTTTTTCCTCAAATGAATTCTTAGGTGCCGTTCCTATGCTCCGAATGGAGTTCATTTACAATTTATTGATGGTGGAGTGCGCGCCTGTCAACATTTCCTTTTGTTTTTTTCTGAAAAAATTGGAAAACTGTCAACATTGGAATTTTTTTTTTTTTTTGTACGCTTTGCACGATGAGCGTTTCAAGCTCTGATTAGATGCGTGATGTCAGGGGAGGCGTAAAAGAAAACCATCGGGAGAGGAGAGTGCTGACAAACAGGTCTCACAGTTGGGCAAAATAGTCATTTCACCTCGCTTATTTGACACCGTTAGTACCAAAAGTTGACGGAATGACATACAGTGCAAGTGAAAAAAAATCCAAGACGTAGGTTCAACCAAAATTTCTAGTGGCCTTGACAGGTGCAGTGTATTTTTCATAATGGCATAGAGGTGAAAGCCTCATTGACAATGCACTCCGCGCAAATGGACACGGCTTGGTGTGACGGCAATTCGGCGCCGAGGCTCGGAGTAGAAAGCGCAGCAGCTGCAGAGCGGACCGGCTTGGCGCTGCGGCTGCCACGCGTGGTGCTGGAGAAGGCGAGGAGGATGTGTCGCAGCTTAGCCAGCGGTAGATGGGAGCGGGCTCCGGGGCGCAGACCCTGCTTCTTGCCGTCATCACGGAGGACGGGGAGGCACACCTTCGGCTTGGGCAGTGGCAACGACGTTCGGCTAGGACGGCACGCACTCTGACATCGTAGGTGCCCAGGCCGCCACGTCCTGGTGGAGGGAGTCGTGCAGCAGGCACTAGCCTTGGGGCGATGAAGAGAGGGCGACAGCGCCTTGGATTCTATCGTTAGCTTCGGCATCAATATTTTGAATTGTGTTGGATATATGGTTGCAGATATGTACTGCTTCAACAGTCTTTCAACTCTGGGTATGCAGGGGCAGGGCCAATACACTCTGCTACCCAAAAAATTAATTTCACAACTCATGTTGCTTCTCTTCAAGGTCACAGTTGCTTTTATACGAGACCTTTTCTCTCAGTTACAGGTAATTAATGAAGGCATGAGATCTGAAGAACGTCCAATCTGCAATACTCCATGATGAAATTGTTGCCTCTGCTTTAGCCTTGTAGCATGAAGCTTGAATGGATCCAATTAATTCCTGCCTCACTGGTCCAATGTTTTCTGTCGCTTCTAGATTTCAGATGATTATATTTACAACTCTATAATCATGCATTCTCGGATGTGGAAAAGATTCAGTAGGAAAACAAACATATAAACGGATAATTACCTAGCTTTATATGATATAAGTAAACATTGTACAAATAAGTTTTATTTTTTACCCGTTGCAACGCACGGGCATATTTCCTAGTAAAGGATAAAGGTCGTTGTTTTTTTTAAAAAAAAGTAGACCGGGACACTAGTGTGTGTGAATTAACGGCACTAGCAAGATTTAGGATTTGGTATTTTTTGGAATGGCTCATGAAGGAAAGATTTATTTCCCCTTACGTTGACTTCTAGCAAATTGAGGATGGATTCTCGGTTCTAAGTTCTTGACAGACGCGTGTGCGTGGACGAGCCCGTAATTATTCATAAAGGGGCCGAGCAAATCCAACTTGAGCTGTGTTTAGATCACCCGAATTTGACTTGATATTTTAAAATTTCCATCACATTGAATTATTTAATGTAGACGTGCATGAAGTATGAAATTTAAGTAAACAAAATAACTAATTGCACAGTTTTAGATGTACATTGCGAGATCAATCTTTTTGAGCCTAGTTAGCCCATGGTAGAATAATATTTACCACAAACAAACGAAAAATGCTACCGGTTCGATAGAATGCCAATTTTCGGGATCTAAACACACCCTTGTAAAAAATGAGCACAACAAGTTAAGTTAGATTTTTCATGATGACTATTAATTCATCGACTTGACACGCCAGTACTAAATAATTTTATCTATGTTTCAGTCCTTCTAATGTGCTTTGTAATATTATATAATAGTGTTTTGTATGATTTAATTATCTAGAGATAAGAAAAGGTATATGTGACAAGAATTTTGATATATTCTCCATCTTAATATAAATAAAAATTATGGACTTATACTAATAAAAAGATTTTGCTTGGAAATGTTTTTTTTTTGGGGGGGGCATGGCCCCGCCAACCCCCTCAGCTCCGCCATTGGACGTATGGGTTCGTATTATTTTTCAAGATTTATTCACCTATGTTTGTTTTCTTAGATAGGTAAAGTACTTCGACAACAGAGACAACATATGTCGTGAGTTCGTCAATATTAGAATCTATACTAGCTCAATCTTCTTGGGGTAATCATATATGTAGGGTGTATGTACATGTATATGTACGCATATCTAATTAAGGTCCTATTTGGTTTAGAGACTTTTTAGTCTTTGGAACTAAAAAAGTCCCTTTAGCCCCTACTAAACCAAATAAGAGAGACTTTTTAAAACTTTTCCTCTAGTAGTCCCTAAAAGACTCTTTTGGAGGGACTTTTTTTTTTTTATTAGTCCCTAGGACTAAAAAAAAGTTTAGTCCCTAGGAACCAAACAAGACCTAAGTTTGTGATGTTAATCCTCTCTCCTTCCAAAGTGTAAGTTGAAGATTCAAGTATTTCAACTTTGATAAAAATCATAAAAAAAAATTACAAAAATATGTGACAATAAATAGATAAAGAATCAATGATACTTTGACATCCTAAATGTTACTTTTTAACAAATTTATTTAGAGATTTAAATCTTTGACGTATTTTTTACAAATCGAATCAAACTTGTGACACAAACATTCAAAACTGCGTTTAATTTGGGACAGAGGGAGTATACTCCTATTTGGGCTAGCTGCCTAGCTCCTTCACTTATTGCGGGTCGTCGTTACTCATCACGTTGCGTAGCGTACGACACACGAACCGAGACGACGGACGCTCGTCCGATGCTCCCGCCTGCCGGACATGGCTTCCTTTGCGCTCGTCTCCTCGTCGCCTCCCCTTTTTGTGTTGACGCTCTCAACCTCAGGCGCTCGCGAACGATGACCCTCGCAACGACGCACGCGCGCAGCCGATCGAAGCTGCTTGCCGCGTTCGAGGAGGGCGACACGTACGCCGACGCGGACAAACAGACACGGTCGACGGGCGGCGTTCAGTGACCCCGCCGGCAGGAGAGCCGCGGCAACCAGGTCAGCATGAGCACCAGCCAGCGCTCCCAAGTCCCAACCGCGTAGTGTACAGTGGTCCTGGACCTGGACGGCTGGACGCCGGACGGACGACCCGGCCCGCGTGCCCACTCTCACCAGTCACCACACCGCTCCGCGCTCCGCCGAGACAGCGGAGAGCCCCAAGGAAAACGGACGACGCGCACGACCCGGCCCCCGGACCCGGACCACGTTTCCCCACCAAACCAACCTCGGGGTCATGTTGCCGTCCACCGCGTCGCGCGCGAGCGAGCATATTACCTGACGACGACCTGAGAACCGAGGGAGCCCCGACAAGAAGCTGCCTCGACGGCCGACGGCAGCAGCCAGCAGGTGCTTGCCGTGCTGAGGTGAGCGCGTGCGTCCCAGACAGACACGAGAGTGACCCACGAGGAGAAAAACTAAAAGGAGTAAATGACTTTTTTAATTTAATAAATAACAACTCTGGTATCTTTATTTTATATTACTAATATTATCATACAAGTATCTTACTACTCCCAACAAAATTGTAGTTCACTTTGCCTTTTCTGGATTCATTTCTTTTGCTATGTATCTAGACATAGTGTATAACTAGGTGTATTGCAAAATCAATGTATCTAGAAAAGTCAAATTGAACTATAATTTTGAACGGAGGGAGTATCATGGTATAAAGGACAAATGAGCATAACAAATCACCTATTGCTAACAGATCGATTAAAGGATTGTTTGGGCAGCTGGAAGCATCCAGCTACTAACGAGCTTGGACCTTCATGAAACGATCTTCATGATCTTTTTTGTGGTAGCTTTCACTTCAATTTTTGAAGTGAGACATACTAGAGTTGGTGTCATGGTAGAAGTAAGCATTGCATTGTTGTGTTGGTTCTTCAGTATTGAATTGAATTTAACAGTACATGTATGTATGTGCGCGACAGGATTGCACTCACTCTCAACTCTGAAGTCAATATGTATACAGTAAGTATGTTGTTGGCCTATGGTTTGTTCTTGGTATGCTTGGTTTTCTGAACTACATAATCGTGGCAGTAGTTACTGTTTAGGATTATAAAAGCACTCCGGAGTCCACCAGACCCAAGAGGCCAAGAGACCATCTCTCTTCACACGAATCACACCTAGCGATCCTTCTTATATGACAGAGCAGTGCTCCTGCTATTTCTTAAAAAAAATAAAAATAAAATAAAAAAAAAAAAAAACGAAAGACGGGCAAGGACATCTCCGGTCTGTGCCCTTTGTCCACACAAGGCCCAGCTAGCAGCTGCCCGGGGCAAGCAGGGAGACCGTAACAGGGTCGGACAAAAAATCCAAGTCTAATATAAGTCCAGGTCCAGCCCTCTCCTAACCTGGACGACGATCATCAAAGCCGGGCTGGTTTTCCTGTTTTCTATTTCCCCAAATCCTTGATCTGGGCTATATACACGGGCGGAGGTCACCACCTTCCTGGCCCATTCAGTCCATTTGTCTTCCCCACGGGGAGGAGCACGCCGCTGGGCAAGCGAGCTGCCGCCGCCGCCTGCGCCTGCCAAGCCCCCGGCATCTCTCAGCGACCGCGACTAGACAAATGCCATGGGCCTCCGCTCCTGCGCCACCGCCACCTCGCACTTCCCTGTTCTTTGTACCCACCCCTTATCCTGGGGCGCCAAGCGCCTGCGCACCGCCCTCGCCGGCTCCAGATGGAGGGACTGGGCGAATCTTGGACGAGGGGCGGCGGGTCTGATCGCTGAGCGTCCTGCGCCAACGGCGTGGCGGGCTATATCAACTTCGAGCAGTGTGCCCGGCGTGGAGAGATGCTGCACCGACCCCGTAGCGTGGCGTCTGGGCGATCCTCGCTTCTACCCCCGGCGGTGGATCATGCTCCGCCCGACCCTCGAGGCGCTCCGCGCCGCCACCGCCCCCACACCGAGCCGCCGCCCGGTTCCTCAACACCTCCACCGGTCGGTGCATCCGGTGGACATCCGGAGCTCGCGACCCGCGGCGTGCTCCAAGTCACCACGACAGAGGAGGGTCTCCTCCCTCCTCTTGCCTTCCAAGACCACCACCGAGGCGGTGGCCGTTGTTCTCCGCCGCTGAACCCGCTCACACGTCGGATGGGGAACTTCCGAGATCACACATATGACCTCCGGCAATGTTACTCTGCGGGTCTTGTGAGCGACAAGCCGGTCTGCCTCTACTTTCCCCACCAAAATGGTGGGACATTGGCCATCGCCAAGCCCGGCGACAACCGGCTGGGTGCTTTGCTCAACACCGGGCCTCGGGATGCTCAGGCCCACAATATATTTTGCTGGCCGCTTCTACGGTGCCATCTACGGCACAATCATGACGGTGGACATGGAGGCCACTGGCGGGCCTCGCCTAGTGGTGGCTGCCAAGCTGGCCAAGCGGTTTAGGGTGATGACGGACTCGTACCTGGTGGATAATGCCGGGGAGCTCACCCTCGTGCATAGTATGGTACGCCGGATCCCCCGATCATGGTAACCTTGTTGACAAGAGGATGTTTATGGTGTATCGGGTGGACTTGAAGGCGGGAAAGATGAGGGTGACGAGAAACCTTGGTGACCATGCCATCTTCATGGACTATCGCTGCACACTTTCTGTGTCCCCTCAGGTGTTCCCATTCCTTAGTACAGATACAATCTACCTAGGACACAGTTTGTTTGGCAACGGGCAGCGTGGCACTTATCATCTCAGAGATGGAAGCACTGAACCCTGCAACAATGTACTACGCAAGAATGGTGAATTGGCACGTCCGTGGAGCATTGTTGATTGCCTAACTGCCTATGTAAGCATCTAAGCTAGTTAAATACCGAGAAATCTTTTGTCTCATCTCTTTGTCAATGTCAATGTTCTTTTCTTTTTATTAATGGTTTTGTTGAGTGTTTTCTTACTTGTATGAATTGAATTGTTTATTGTAATTGTTCCATTATTAGTTATTTGTGACAGCAACAATATATAGTAGTGGAGTCACTGCACCTCGAATTTAAGCTGCCCATCATATTGGTCACAAAAGCTAAGCAATAAACTATTAGTTGGTAAAGATTTTATTGCCTATTGTTGGTCGGTAATGTTATCTTTTTCTGATTTTATGATGGTCACCGGGTCGTGGGTTCGAAGCAACCTTTGTGCAGAGGCTCGCCTCGGGTTTTCCCTTCCCCAGACAGCATTGCACTCACTCTGAACTCTGAAGTGAACGAATATGTTTACAGTAAGTATGTTGTTGGCGTGTGGTTTGTTCTTGGTATGCTCAAATGGTTTTCTGAACTCTACATAATCGTGGCAGTAGTCATTGTTTAGGATTATGAAAGCACTCCAGAGTCCAGAAAGAGGAAGTTTTGAAGTCATTGCCTACCAGTACGTACATGTTGAAAGCATCTTTAAGCTTGTGCAGTAGCTAGACAATTTGTTGATCCTGGATATGTGCAAGTGCATGATCGAGACTTGCAGAGATTCCTATCCATCAAGGCTGAGGCGGCGGTGTAAATTCAGAACGCCATCATGTGCGACAGTGGGTTCGTTCCGCTGCGGGTCGAGCCGACTCGAACGCCGACGCGCAGCGCGCGCAGCACGGGCCGCAGATCCGCACCCTATATATCTGTGGGCCGCCTCCTTTGACGGACCGCAGCCCCCGACCGCTTTTCCTTTCACCGTCCGTCCCCGTTCCTGTGCAGGACTATCCACGTGCTGCGGGCGCTGCTATGGCAGCGGCGAGGATGCAACCGCACTGGCGCTCGCTCGTCGGCTGCGAGATGGAGGGATCGGGCGGGAATCTTGACGAGGGACGGGGTCTGATCGCCGATCGTGTCCTCGCCAACGGCGTGGCGGCTATATCCACTTCCGGGCCATGTGCCCCGCGTGGAGAGATGCTTGCGCTGACCCGTCGCGCCACGGCGTCTGGGCGACCCCGCTTCTACCCCGGCGGTGGATCATGCTCCGCACACGACCCTATGAGGCGCTCCACGCCTTCACCTGCCCCACATCCAAGCCGTCGCCAATTCCTCAACACCTCCACCAGCCAGTTCATCCAGGTGGACATCCCGAGCTCGCGACCACGGCGTGCTCCAAGTCACCATGGAAGAAGGCCTCCTCCTCCTCCTCTTTCCTTGCAAGACCACCACCGAGCGGCAACCGTTGTTCTCCGCCCGCTTTGAACCCGCTCACGCACCGGATGGCGTAACTTCCGAGGATCACTTACTACGACCTCCTCGGATTGTTCGTCTACGGGCCTTGTGAACGACAACACGGTCTTCCTTTACTTTCCCCACCAAAATGATGGGACACTGGCCATTGCCAAGCCCAACGACGACCACTGGGTGCTGCTCCACACTGGCCTTGAGATGCTTAGATCCACAATATATTTTGCTGGCCGCTTCTACGGTGCCACCACCACCACCAGCGCAGACGGTGGACATGGAGACCGCTGGTGGGCCTCGCCTGGTGGTGGCAGCCAAGCTAGCCAAGCGGGCTAGGGTGATGACGGACTCTGTGCGCCTGGTGGATAATGGCGGGGATCTCACCCTCGTGCATAGTATGGTAGGCCTTTGAGGTAGGCCGGATCCCTGATTACGGCAACCTTGTGTAGGGTCGAGATGGGGACTAGAGGGGGGGTGAATAGTCCTTACTAAAACTAATTGCGCCGGCTAAACAAATATAATGCGAATTGAAACTATTCGTTTAGCCAAGACTTCACCCCTCTAGCTATGACTCTAAGTCACCTCACAAAAGATCCTACACAAAGCAAATGAGGTGATAAGCCTAGCTTGAGCTCCTAACCGTTTCTATTGCAAGGTCACACAAACCTATGCACTAATACTTCAAACAATGGTGAGCTCCTACACAATTCTAATGAGCAAAAGCACGGCCAAACCTAAGCTCACTAGATGCACAATGGACAAGGCAACACACGCCTAACCCAAAGGCTCAATTTACTTAGCTACACAAACTAAGCAAAGCAACTAACAAGCTACACAAGCTAGTAATTGCAAGAGCTACCCCACAAGCACAAGCACAAGGTATATATGAATGTAAATACAAAGCTTGTGATTTGGAGAATGCAAACCACCGAGAAGAGTAGACAAGTTGACACCGGTGATTTTTTACCGAGGTATCGGGAAGCTTGCCAACTTCCCCCTACTCCTCGTTGTGTCGACCAACACCTTGGGTGGTACCTTTGGTGTTTCACTGAGATGGTTCTTCGGTGTGGAGCTCACTCCAAGCCAAATGCCTTTAGGCTTACCGCAAGACACCACTCTCAAGTGAGCCTATCACAAGGCACCGCAAGACACCACACTCACAAGTGAGGTAACTCAAAGACACGCTCTAGTAGTGATGCTCTTCGCGATCCCCGCAAGGTGAGCTCGAACCTCTCACAAATCCTCCTTCGGAGCACCGCACAATCTCCGTTCTAACGTGCTTCACGAAGTCTCTTGCCACCAAGCCGCCTAGGAGGTGGCAACCTCCAAGAGTAACAAGCACACCGGCTTGCAACCCGATCACCTAGTGCCACAAATGCGATCTCTCAACGCGAATGCACTAGAATCACTCCTTACTTTGATTTGGATGAACTCTATCAATCACAAGTGAGTGGGAGGGCTCTCAAGCACCACAACACAAGCCACCAAGGCCCAAGTGTGCTCGGCACCCGAACAAGGTCGGGTATGTGGTGTATAAATAGCCCCCAAGTCAAATAGAGCCGTTGGGAGGGAAAGAACACTCTACAGACGCTGACGGACGCACCGACCGGACTCACCAGCAGAACCGGTCGTGAGTCCGATCACAAGTCCGGTCACAACCGGCAGGTTCTCGCCCCGGCGACGGCTCCTCCGGCGTCGGTCCGCATCACTCCGGTCGCCACCGGCATCCGGCCAGGGTTCGGCCGCGGCGTCCGGCCAAAACGCGAGCTCAAGCGGCGCCTGCGACGGCATCGATCGGGGCCGGTGCGTCGGCCGAGGCCGAGGCGTCCGGTCACCCCCGAACAAGCCCGACTTCTTCACCGAAACCGACGCCTTTGCTCCGACATGCTACCCATCAAGTATACCAAACTTGAGCACGAGGAATAACATGTTTTCACTTCCAACTTGCATCCGACGCAATAGAAAATAAGCCTCATTTTTCAAAAGCGTCGAATCCCCCTCGCAGCTCGGCGGGAGGATGAGCGGTTCCCAAACCCAACTCAACCCCCGCAATCACCGTCGCCTTTGCAAATGTGCTAACACCACCAAGTGTACATCACCATGTGCATGTGTGTTAGCATTTTCACAATCAATTCAAAGGCCGGGTTAGCTCTTACCACGCCACTTGATCCTAACACGTCGCAAAGTTAGATCGCACAAGTGGCACTAGATGATCGATACGCAAACAAGTTTGCCCCTCTTGATAGTACGGCCATCTATCCTAAACCCGGTCATAAACTTCTCTAAGCTCCTCATGACCGGCGAAATGAAATGCCCTATAGGTTATACCTTTGCCTTGCGCATTTCCATTTCGCTCCATCTCCAAGTGTCGATGCAACACATGCACCAACACGATCACCAAATGATATGATCCACTTCAAATCATCACGTGACACCATTGGTCCATCGATCTTGACCTCACTTGCTCTTCACCGTTGCGTCGGTCCGTCGGCGCCAAGTCTAGCCCAAGCTTCACCGCCTCGCGGTCCATCGCTTCACTGCCTCGACTTGCCCTTCAACCGGTCCATCAAGCCAAGCCTTGTCATGATCTTCACCACCTTGGTCACATGACTCCATGTCATGTTTCATATGCAATAAAGCTCCTTCATTGCACCAACACATGTGAACTAATCTCCTGTGTATTATCTCAATCACACATTATTAGTTCACCTAATGTTGACACTCAATTACCAAAAACCACAAGGGACCTTTCACCTTGTTGACCAGAGGATGTATATGGTGTATCGGGTGGACTTGAAGGCGGGAAAGATGAGGGTGGCGAGAAACCTTGGTGGCCATGCCATCTTCATCGACTATCGCAGCGCACTTTCTGTGTCTATCAAGAGGCAGTGTGGCACTTATCATCTCAAAGACCGAAGCATTGAAACCTCCAACAATATACTGCGCAATAATGGTGAATTCGCAGGTCCCTGGAGCATTGCTGATTGCCTAGCTGCCTGTGTAAGCATCTAAGAAGTTGTTAGTTGAGTCGTTTTTTTCTTAGGGCATTGACATTTTTACCCTCGGTTTTAGTTGCAAACGGTGATTTTAGCCTTGTTTTTTTTAACTTGCATTTTTTCTCTCACATTTGAAAATAGTTTTCATTAGAAAGAAGGCATCATTCTTATATGCATGCGAAAGTAATGCCATTTTCGAATAGACCTAAATTAATCAAATCTAAATCTCCTATAAGAGAGCCCCCCCACTGGGGAGTTCTTCCTGCTTCCGATTAGCGATGATTTGGTAACTGAAACTGAAATTGCCGAAACTGAAGGTTAGCGTCTGCGCGTCGTGGGCTTGGTGTTTTGTCCGTACGGGTTCCGTTCGTTCGTGGTTACATTCCCAGATCCCAGGCCTCTTCGCGTCCCGTCCTCTTGCGCTGTCCTTCTCCGACCCCCGGCCTCCCTCCACCAGACCATGGATTCATCTGCCATAAAAACAGACGCACCTCCTCGATAAATTGGCGTCTGGGGCTCACAATCCCCATCGCTCCGAGGTGGAAGCAGCCATGGCCGACGGCGTTCGCCCCGACCAGCGGGCAGCGGCGCCTCCCAAGACCGGAGCACGGCGCGGTGTGCCTCCCCAGGGCCGGCCAAGGAAGGGAGGGAGGAACGGGTCCGCAACCAGCGCCGACGCGCCGCCGTGGGATCCGCGAGTGCGACCGCCAACGCGCCGCTCCGTCGCCGCGGGATCCGTCACCACCGCACGCCATGGGATGATCCTTTACCAAGAACCAAGGGGCCCGCGACCAGCACGATGGCTGCAAGCGACACCGCCTGAAGCCTGCGCTCGCCGTGGAAGAACGGAGGGAGGCGGAATGCGTCAGGTTCCGGAGCCACGTCGTGGCCGCGGAGTACGTCGTCGGCGCCGCGGACGACGACGTGGTCGCTGATGAGCCGCAGTGGGCGGGCAACGGCGAGACGTTCGGCGGCGACGGCATGCCCCTTCCACGCCGACGACTACGTCCACTTCCTGCGCTCCGTCACCCCCGAGACGCAGCAGGACCAGATCCGTGTGCTCAAGCGCTTCACGTCGGCGAGGACTGCCCCGTCTTCGACGGCCTCTACAGGTTCTGCCAGACCTACGCGGGGGGCTCCGATGGCGGCGCCGTCAAGCTTAATCATGGCCACGACATCGCCATCAACTGGGCCGGCGGGCTCCACCACGCCAAGAAATGCGAGGCCTCCGGGTTCTGCTATGTTAATGACATCGTCCTCGCCATCCTCGAGCTACTCAAGTACCACCAGGTATTCCAATTCTCTACGATTTTTTAATCTATGTTAGATTGGATGGATAGAATCACCCATGTTTTGTAAACTGTAATTGCATTGTAGAGCGTTCTCTACGTGGATATTGACATCCACCACGGGGACGGCGTGGAGGAGGCTTTTACACCACAGACCGGGTGGGTCTCATTCCACAGTTTGGAGATTATTTCCCAGGGACAGGGGACATTCATGATATTGGGCACTCAAAGGGTAAATATTACTCCCTGTAGCCTATGTTTAGTTAAATTCAGTTAGAATGGTTTTCTGAATCTGAATGGTATTTGCACTGCCATCCGAGTGATTATTTGCACCGCTTTCTGAATCTGAATGGTATTTGCACTGCTATCTGAATGGTTTTCTGAATCTGAATGTCAACAGAAGCACCCTTTTTTGTTTTCTGAATGTCAACCGAAACTGCTCCACTAGCTATCTGAATGTTATAGGAATGTAAACAGAAGCACCCCTTTTCGTTTTCTGAATGCCAACCGATGTGCTCCACTAGCAAGACCTTCATTAAAATTTTTTTAGTGTGAATAGAGGTGCTCCACTACTATGAGTTACATTCTGAATGCGTGCCCACTAGCATCAGTTGCATACTATAAAATGATGCCAGTTGCATTGTGGCACTAGCATATACTATAATATAATTATGTCAAACATTTAGACCATGCTTGAAACCCTGGTAACCGCCAGCAGCCATGCATGCATCACTGACCTCCATCATCGCCAGTTTGAAACAAAACTTTCTCCCATTTTCTTTCATTGAACCTGAGATATAATGTGTTTCTGTTCATTTTCAGGAAGATCGTGAATCTGACATGCACTGGGCCTCTCTATCATCTTCAAGTTACCAATCCATATATTTTAACCAAAAAAAAATCACGGCTTGATTCTCAAAACTATTGCACGCTAATACAGTTGCATAATTATGACACTTGCTCTAATTTAAGTCAATGTGGTTGTGAGAATCAAGCCGTGTTTTTTTTTGTAATTCATGGCAATTCAATCATTTTCCGCCACTTTTTTGTAATTTGTTCTGTTTGTTTTCAAAACTGAAAGTGAAATTTGAATATTGTTCCATAATTTGTTTAACTCTCATCCGAGCCTAAAATTGATCGTGAGCCCTCTAAGTATATATTGTGTGCAGTTTGTTTTATTTAAATTTATCTATTAAGATACCATGAAAATTTCCCTATGATCATTGCATTTTTTCTTAATTCCCGCAAAGAACGCTACGGGTGAGGCCCTAGTTTGTACTATATATGGGCGCACGACTTTACATACTCGGGAGTATGGCAATATTCCTTTCAAAGAAAAAAAGAGTATGGCAATATGTTGTTTCTTAAGTTTCCTGGATCAAAGCTATATTTTCACAATTTAACTTCGCTATATGCAGTGGTGATTTTAATTTCGCTATGCAGCGGTGATTTTAATATATTTTTTTTTTTCAATTGTGACAAGGAAGGACCAAAATACCCCACATCCCTTATCCACTCGGCAGTCGGTCCTTGCCGTCGCGCGGCGCGTA
Organism: Hyparrhenia diplandra; assembly: GCA_015847255.1. Classification (NCBI taxonomy): domain Eukaryota; kingdom Viridiplantae; phylum Streptophyta; class Magnoliopsida; order Poales; family Poaceae; genus Hyparrhenia; species Hyparrhenia diplandra. The sequence continues at coordinate 59,639 of JADLZK010001360.1, read as the reverse complement.
CGGAGCTAGCCTCGCGTCGCATTTTAGCGGGAGTGCGACGCTTGAGAAGGGCGAACGAGCGAAGCCCAAAAATTTAATGGCATTGAAACTCGTTCCTAGGGTTGGCAAAATAGCCAATTTCTCCCGGCCGGCGCTGGTGGAGATGAGAGCCCCGACGATCTTCCGCCGACGGATCCACCAGGTGCAGCACCGGACCCACCTCCTCCGCGGTAGAGCAGGGCATCCCGCCTGGTGTGGGGGCTGGGCGCCCGCCGCGCGTGGCAGGGCGCCGCCGGGGCCCTCGGTGTTGGCCGCGTGACCCAGGGCGCCGCGGGGCAGACCGCCGGACTCACGGGGTAGGCTGTGGAGGGCGCCGCTGGGGGCTCGGGCTTGGGCAGCCGCGCGAGACATGAAGTAGCTGGACAGGACGAGGGCGTTGCGTGCGCACCGCCGACCGACCACAGCGACTTGGCCGGAGGGTACCATCGTCGTTTTCCTCTGCATTGCCTATAATTTTGCATGCATATTAACACAGTGGATTCCTTGTTTTAACAGGTTTGATTATATTATTAAGTTGGAAATCAATTTGTTAGGCAATAGTAGGATTCGTAGAAAGGACTGTTAATGTTTTTGCTTTGATATGGATGTGGATGATCCAGATAGAACAAATTACATGGATTTTGTAAAAGCAGTGGTAAACAAATATCCTCCAGGGTATAAGGAACTAGTTTATGTTCAGTACTATGATGAAGCTCTAAAAACCTTCCCTCAAATAAATTCAGACAAAGATTTGATGTCTATCTTTAGTAAGCACTGCAAGATTCATTTTCATTATATATCGAGGTTCTTCTGATCCATATGAGGCAGTCACCTTTGGAATCACATAAAGATATATATGTTGATGGTGTAGCTCCTTATCTGTCACCATAAATTTGAAAAATACTAGCAATCTATATCAAACAAAATCTGATATATTTCTTCATTTTTTTGTTAGGCTTGTTATCAAGTTGCAATTGGTAATTATCGGTCAAGCTTTGCTCTTGTCCGTCCACCCGACATCATGCAAAACAATTAACAACAAATGGATTTTGCTTTTCGAATAATATCGCAATTGGAGCTAGATATTTGCAACGATTTCATGTGAGTTATTTTTATTAGTAAATTTCACTAACAATTTTTAAACTTGTCATAAACCTGACAAAGGGCTAAGATCACAACCGAACCGAGACCAAATCAAGTGTGCATATTCTATTTAATTAAGCCACCCCAATCGACTCCTTCATTTGCGAAAACCAAACTGGCCTGAACCAGTCACTTGGTCCACCCTCAGAACAACCAAACCATATGTGTCGAACCCATTAAAACCATGGATTGAGTCACAAGGAAGCACAACAGCCTGGACTAGATAAAGAGGGAAGATGTAGCCATTGGAGTGGGGCAGCAGCGTGTTGCGGGCGGGATTTGAGGACTACCATCCGCCACATCGGGATGGGGCAGCGCGGGCTAGAGCTGTGTCCAGTGGCGCTGCATATGCTGGGCCCCATGACCGCGAGCATCCTGCTGTCCTGTCAATGTCTGACCACGTGGTGGTGCCGACGGCTGCAGTGGGCGACGGGCAACTTCGTCAAGGCATGTTGCAGCGTGTGGATGCATGGCGGTCGGCGGCGAGAGAGCACGGGCCCCATAGGTTGGCAAAGAAGCAACCCCAAGGCCCCCTGGCGGTGGTGGCTATTATCATTCCAATAGGCTTCAACATCTTCGCTTCATTGGTAACCATCACTTGTCTACAGTGTTAGCTGCAAGTTTAGTCTTAGTACCTTTAAACCTTGGCTTGTTTTTTGCGAAATTGGACTTTCTCTTGGTCAATGTAGCCTTGATAGGAGGCAATAGGTTAGTTGGCTTCAATGAAGGAACATTCATGCAAAGGCCCCATGATTCAAGGGTCCACTAAAGCTTAAAGACTTCACGATGAACCAATTGTCAAAATTATGCAGATTCCTTGCTATATATCTTAAGTGCATGGCTTGTTTTACCTCTTGTAACATCTGCGATAGCATGGTAATATGGTATCATCCTGTTGTACATCAGCAGCATGTGGTAGACTCATTTCCTACAATGACATCATAATAGTATGCATTTTAAATGCTTCACCACCCTATAAATGCATCATCAGGTATGCATTTTCTGTGTGATAGGGTCCTCATGTTTGCATTCTTCTTGGTATGCATTTCCTGTGTGATAGGGTCCTCATGTTTGCATTCTTCTTTCTGAACTGGTGGGTCCGTCCCATGCACATTTGGCCTTATTCCAAGCTTCCTAAGGCTGCATCTAGCTGTTTTGTTTAGTCCTTACTCCTTTGCATGGTAATACCATGTCTAGACATTTTCGGACAATACTGTCAAGTGCTTCATGGGGTTGCTTTGGTGGTCGCCATACCTTATTCTCATACACAAGTGGGAGGGTTTTATAACCGTTGGTTGGACTTATCGGTGTTAGGCATGATGTTGAAACCATATACATTGTTCATAGTCTAATTGGAACAATGCTGCCAATAGATTTCCAGCTGGAATCCTTTCGAGGCATGCCATAACATAGGTACATGAATTTCAAGCGTCAAATCCCATCTTTTGCATTCACATTCTTTGTTGCAAAATGTCAAATCCCATCTTCTGCATTCACATTCTTTGTTTGTCCTAATAAAACACTTTCAGTAAGTGAGCCTGCATGTATCTTCCTTAAAAAAATTTGTTTGTCCTTTTGGGTGGGTGGCTGGTACCTAGATTAAAATTTTTCATGGTTCAAAAAATATATTTATCCTTTTGGATAGGTGGCTGCTACCTAGATTAAACTTTTTCTATTCGGTTTGAAGTCATCCAAGCAAGGATAGTTCCGCCTTTTGACACAGGCTGCTCACCATCATGCTGCACAGGTCTGTATCTGGTCACTTACAAATTATCTCCTTTCCTTCTTTATGGCAGCCTGTCTAGAAACATCACCTCACCAGATTCCAATATACCACCATAAAAGAATATCTTTTTTTTGGAGTACCGGTAAGCTAATATTAGCTGCTATGCTGTTTGCATGCATATAAGTTTCAGCAGCAATACAGTGTCTCATGGTTAGGGGTACAGATGCATATGAAAGTATTACCACTTTCACCCTTTATGATTTTCTATTTGTTCCCTATTATACATATTAGTAAGACACCGTAAACACGGCTGAACCCCTAACCAGTGTTCAGATACTATACGTTTTCAATTAGATAGCAAAGAAAAGGTAAAAAAAATGGATGTACAGTGATTTGATTTGTTCAGAACTTAATATGTTTTACTCCCCTCGATGAGCTAAACAGATTAGCTCTTCACTTTATGACACATATGTTAGTGATATCAATTTCTCTAAAGGAGATTACGATAGTTCAGATAAGATGTGCATGGGTTCATTGTGGTGTCCGATCTACCTATTTTTTTTTTCATAACTGCTACTTTTTGTCCTGCTGTTCTCCTAGGCTGAGCAGTCTCTTCTACACCAGCGCAACAAAATACTATTGTTTGGATCTGCAACCCGTCTCATGGAGCCCTATGTTTGGGTTGTTTATGTTCTAAAATAAATTCTAATGCCCTTCTATAGTGCAGACATTTGATTTGGGCTAGATTCTCAAGATAGTTATGACTGGAAGAGATTCAAGCTAATGTGCTCAAATTGTGGTTCATTTTTTTTTTAATTGTGGTGTCATGGTGATGGTGTACAAAACATTGAAAGTGAAGGTTCAGTTACATTTTGTATCCAAAATATTCCACTTACTGTGGCATACTAAACATTGAAAGTAGTAGTTCAGTTACATTTTTTTATCCTAAATATTAGTTGCTCTGTGTGCAATACATTGGTGGTTGCCATTTTTTAAATGTTGCAATGCGTTTTACTTGCCAGCAGTTTGAAGTTGACCTGATTTCTCATTCATGATCTGTGAGTTTTATCCTTTTCAAAGGTGAACTTCAAGTTTTTAACTAAGACAATGATGATTTCATATTGCAGTTGTTGAGCAGTTACTTAACAGTCAATACTACCACATCTGTTATTGTTGATAGGAGTTCAGATGGGCAGTTTTTCCGGATAGATTTCAATATAAGGTGAGCCCATAGCATTCCTCAAGTGTTGTTCAGTTTGGTGTTTGATATAGAAATATGATATGTGCCCATATTGTTGGATATATTAGTCTACCTGCCTAACTTTCCATCTGGGTTTACAATTTATGGAAATTGGTGGTTTCCTAACTTATGTCTTCTCTGCTGCTACTAATCATTTGATGTCATGATTATAGTATGCCTTGCAAATGCCTGCCTAAGACAAATAAGTCCATGATTCTGTGTAGCACACAACACTAAAGAAAAGCATGTAACGTTACCGAATAACTTCTAGGTTTAAGTGACGAATCTAATCTCTTGTCTTGGATACCATACTGCCTGAGCTTGCGTGTGATGTGTTTGAGAATCGAAAACCCAGGGAAAGTGCGAATATTAGAGAGGACACTTCTTTTTTTCGTTTGTACTTTGTAGCATTGTATGCCTTAATTAGTCTTGCTGGCTATTTGAGCTCTGGGATGTTTTTTTAAAAAAAATCTACTGTTACCATTTCGTTATTTGTTCCTTTCTCCTTGTTCATGTGGCCCTTTGTTGGTTTGATCTCTAGCATACACCAATTACTTTGGAGGAAAGGCTTTGGTGTCGGGTACAATTTGGGATGATTTCAGCAACTCTGGACTGCAAAAAACTTAATTGTTGTTCTTAGATATTTACTGACTGCCTTTGTATTTTGCAGCTCTCCAGCACTTTCATGTGAGTTTGCATCTGTTGATGTTAGTGACGTCCTCGGAACAGTAAGATATATCTTTGCTCATATGTTGTGTTTGCTTATAGCTTCTAGGATATGACAAATCTTAGTTGTTATCCCTCTCAACACCACACTATCTTTTTTTGGTTTTACTCTTAATTATCTGATAAATCCATATGCAGAACAGGTTGAACATAACGAAAACTGTTAAAGTATTCAATTGATCGAACTTTGTAGCAACTGGATCAGAATTCCACCCTGGGCCTATCCCCACTGTCAATAAGCATGGAGATGATGTTGAGGAGGATCATGTGGATGGTGTGCTCCTGCTTTCTCTACAGGCCAACCTTTAGATGATGCCGTGATGTATCTGGAAGCTATTCCCTCCATTCTAGATTATAAGACATTTTGCTCAAGTCACTTCTGGGCCTTTGCACTGCCTCAATGACTGACAAGGGCAGAGATGGGAAAACATTTGTTCAATTCTGTGATTAGCAGTTCTTTTACGAGGAGATCATTTACTCCATTATTAAGACGGTACTGCCATATGGCTGTGTATTACATGAACAAATGGAATGCCATTTTTTCCTTCCAGAACTACAAGATATCAAAATTATACAAAAAAAAAAACTGTTACGATTATCTACTTGAGGCCCATTTTTGTTTTTCCTATACATTAAATTTTCCACGGCATTGTGCTTCAGATCATCCATCTACCATCATTGTTCTGATAAGCCATTTAGATGATCTCGTATGTTTGTGCTTAGCACGGCGCGAAGGCGCCCCCTACTAGTATTGTTTGTGTTGAAATTCACCTCTGTCATTTTTTTTTCTGAGTTATGCACTGCCTCTGTATTTACTACTGTTATCACTGCCATTCTGATGTTCTAATGTTCTAAAAAAAACCCCACTTTTCACTTGCAGCCAGCAACCACTCTTTGTTGGCTCTTCTGCTTCCAAAGGTTTAAAATGTTTATACACAGTTGCACTCTTCTATGGTCATGCGGGATTTCAGGTCAGTTAAAGAGTTTATATCTTTGTTTTTGGAAATGTGGTGCCAGCTTTTGCCATTCCTGGTGGTGCCAGTTTTTGCCATTCCTGGAAGAAAATGTTCGGTTCTCTTACTCTGTAATGAATGCTAATGCCTGCCATCCTAGCAGTGACGAACAAATATGTATTAGTGTTCACCTTACATTGAGGATGTACACAAATAGTTATCAACATGTTGCAGACAGCTTTTTTAGGCCAGTCACCAGTGGCAACAAAAGTTCACCTTACTGCAAAGTAGGCAATGTACTTGGTGTTTAGGACAATATGTGTTTTAGGTGCCACCACTTTGTATCCTGATATGAAATTTTCAGTGTTACAGCATTCAGCAGTCCCTAAAATATATGTACAATGTGCTCCAAAGTTTGAGCACGTGCAAAAGTATCAACATTATCTGTGCTAAAATGAGCTATAGGTGTGGAAGTGCCAACTAAGTAGGCATGATTCTGCTTTTGTCGCTTCAAAAAATAAGTATATATTAAATTTTCATCGATAGGAATTAGGGACAAAATTATGCCTGCTTTTTACTGTTTTCTTGTGGTAGCGTGTGTTTTCCAGAAAGGTGTGTTCTGGATTGGAGTCAAATGGTGTCACCTCTTTATAATCCTTCAATCCTTTAACACGTTGCAGTTACAAATTCATCCCTACTTATATCAAGTTTGGAGTCAAATGGTGTCACCTCTTTACTATCCTTAAATCCTAAAACATGTAAATATTCACCTAATGTCTTTCTTCTGCCAATATTGCATGCGCAGGCTGATATGAGATTAGTGAGAGAATGAGAGCACCTTTGGCGCAGCGTTGCAGGTAATGATTGCCACTCCTACATAGGTTGTGTATCAAAATCTTCTTCCTCTGTAATATAATGAGGTTTGATAGGGTTCATTTTGGTATTTGTTACCAATGCTTTCCTGTCGTTCCCGACCACTCTCATAATGTACTAGTCCTGGTTTTGCTTAAACTACTTAAATCAGAATCGAACATTGCAGTTGACCTGAACCTGATGCATTCTATTCTATGCATGCCCCGAAAGTACTATAAAGGGTCACGTTTTTCAGTCATGAGGTAGAACATGTGACAAGATTAAATAGATCATCTGCTGAATCAACTTATGGAAAAATACAGTCACTAAATTAGCCAGTAGATTCATACTACCATGAAAGATGAGATTTAAAAAAGGGAAGCGTACTGAATTTGAAAACGACATGATCCTGTTTCAGGCGACCATGTCTTATGAGGTCAGAGGAAGGAATATCATCAGTTGCCTACACTATCATCACTGATATGTCGTCCTTTGCAGCAGCCAAGATCACTTCTTGCATCTGTAGAGCTAGGCTTTAATGAGCATGGTCATCCAAATTTTGTAGATTAGATCTTTTTAGAGCCTGGCTGAAAACACGGTTGACAAAGTCCATCAATTACCTCGGCTTACGCAGCTACATGGACTGGCCTGCAGCAGGCCTTTCAACCTCTATGTAGTGCTGTGCCTGTGAAAGCAATTACATAAACGCATGTATGATTCTATTAACTACTTTATTTGTAACCATATATCACACACACACATCTTTGTCTGGAATTGATTGACGCGGCCAAACGTTGTGATTACAGGCATCTATGGAAGTGACCGGACGTTGGCACCTGCGCGTTGTCCAGTTAAACGCTGTGTTTTGGGCGTGCTGCAGGCTTCTCTAGAAGTGACCGGATGCTAGCATTGGCGCGTCCGGTCGCGCGACGGGCTGCGTCCGTACGAGATCCGAAACGATTGTTTCCTAGGTCACGTTCGGGTTGGTTTTGGAGATTGGAAACGTCTAAGGGCGGTTTCCTAAAAGGATAAGACCATCATTCTCTATATAATAAAAAGAGGTTCATGGCCGATTTGATCTCATCTACATCCAATCGACAAATCAATCTACTCTTGATTGTAGGTCATCCTTTCCTCTACCTGCTGTTCCGCGAACTTCGTCGGCGTTTAGGTGGCCTTGCCGATCCTAAGGCAACCCTCGCGTCGCGTCTTTCTAGAGGTGCGTTCGGAGGTTTTCCAGCGATCATCGAGCTCTACATCGGCCCTAGCGATCTCTTATCGTTCGTGGCCGATCACTGACGGTGCTTTCTCGCTGCTTCAGGTTGATTACAGCAACCTATGTAGGGCCCTCCCCGTGTGTTTGGCGTGAAAAGCTAGTTCTCCGTCAACAACTGTACTTTCGCTATCAAAATCCGCGTTGATATCAACTTATCTTTTGTATGATCGTTTAACGCGCGTCTTCCACTAGATCTGAAAGCACTCCGGTCCACTTTTCGTATGTTTTTCACTACTAGGTGTGAAGAGACGAGACGAATTGATGGCAGAGACAGATGCGTTGGATCCGTTTGCGGAGTCTCCGATCCTGGGCCCTTTGTCCACACCACACAAGGCCCTGCTAGGGCAGGCAGGGAGACCGTAACAGAGTTGGAATAATAGTGCCGTACCGGAATCGGAGAAAGAAGGAATCCAAGTCTAATATAAGTCCAGGTCCAGACCTCTCCTAAGAGCAAGTTTAATAACCCGGCCGGCCGGCCCGGCAGATATGCAATCGCCATGTCGGCTATAGCCTTCGAAAAGAAAGTACTCGTATAATAGGTCGACGGTAAGCTGGCTGTTAGCATATTATTTTAAAGATTTAACTATTTGATACTTTATACGTGATAGCATCTGCTGTGGCTATATCTTTGTGACCGAAGCCGGCGGCCATGGGGAGTTGGCGTCGCGATTGATGGACCGGAGCAGGAGATCGGGAGGAGCGAGAAGAAGATTATTTTTTCTCGATTGGTGTGCTGCAGTCGGCGAGCAGCCGGCGAGGAGTTTATCGCCCGCTCATCGTTCTCTCTCCTAACGTGGCTGTTTTCTTGATGATGTGGGCCTTTTCGCGGGCGGAAACCTCGCTTATAATACTTGCTCTAACCTGGACGAGCTGTTTCCCCAAATCCGTGATCTGGGCCTATATATATAGTCAGAGAGAGGTCACCACCATCTTCTGGCCCATCAGTCCATTTATCTTCCCCACGGTCTCCCAGCACAGTCCATCACTGACCAGTGAACCCAACACACAGAGGTGTCACCTCCTTGACCCACCACACAGAGGTTACTCCTCGGGAGAAGGGAGAGGGGAAGAAGGGGGAGGACCGCCGCCGTCGGCGGCGCATGGGGAAGCGAGCTGCTGCTGCCGCCTGGCAGGCCCCTGGCATCTCGCAGCGACCGCAAAGGAGAAAGAAGGAGACGCCCGGTGATGCGGCGCCGCCGGGACTTGGCTCCCGCAGCAGCAGCGGCACCATCCAAACCGCCCAGATCCAAGACGGGCCTTTGAAGCAGCTGCCGGGGAAGAGGAAGAAGACAGACGAGCAGATCCAAGACGACGGGCCTTTGAAGAAGCTGCCGGGGAAGAGGAAGAAGACAGACGAGCAGATCCAAGGTGAGCCCTTGAAGAAGCATTCGAGGAAGAGGAAGAATCCAGACAACACGGCGGTCCTCCGCTCCTGCACCACCGCCACCTCACAGGTCCCTGTTCTTCCTACCGAGTCCTTATCCTGGGGCGCCAAGCGCTCGCGCAGTGCCCTCGCCGGCTCCAGGTGGAGGGACTGGGCGAATCTAGACGAGGGGCCGGCGGGTCTGATCGCTGAGCGCGTCCTTGCCAACGACGTGGCGGGCTATATCCACTTCCGGGCCGTGTGCCCCGCGTGGAGGAGATGCTGCGCTGACCCCGCGAGCGCGGCGGCGTCCTGGACGACCCACGATTCTACCCCCGGCAGTGGATCATGCTCCGCAGACCCTACGAGGAGCTCGATGCCGACGACGCCCCACACCCTTGCTGCCACCAGTTCCTCAACACCTCCACTGGCCAGTGCATCCAGGTGGACATCCCGGAGCTCCGCGACCACGGCATGCTCCAAGTTACCACGGCAGAGGGACTCGTCCTCTTGCCTTGCAAGGCCACCAAGGCAGCTGTTGTTGTCCTCCTGCTGAACCCGCTCACGCGCCAGATGGCAGAACTTCCGGGGATCACATACGACCTCGAGGAGTGTTCCTCTACAGGCCTTGTGAACGATAGCACGGTATTCCTCTACTTTGACCACCAAAGGACACTGGCCATCGCCAAGCCCGGCGATGACCGCTGGGTGCTGCTCAACACTGGCCCTGAGATGCTCAGGCCCACAATGTATTTTGCTGGCCGCTTCTACGGTGCCACCGGCAGTGCAGTCATGACGGTGGACATGGAGGCCGCCGGAGGGCCCCGCTTGGTGGTGGCAGCCAAGCTGGCCAAGCGGGTTAGGGTGATGACGGACTCTGTGCACCTGGTGGATAATGCCGGGGATCTCACCCTCGTGCATAGTATGGCACGCCGGATCCTTGATCATGGTAACGTTGTTGACAAGACGATGTATATGGTGTATCGGGTGGACTTGAAGTCAGGAAAGATGAGGGCGATGAGAAACCTTGGTGGCCATGCCATCTTCATGGACTATTGCTGCGCACTTTCTGTGTCCCCTCAGGTGTTTCCATTCCTCACTACAGATACAATCTACATGGGACACAGTTTGTCAGTCAACGGGCAGCGTGGCACTTATCATCTCAGAGATGGAAGCATTCAACCCTCCAACAATGTACTGTGCAATAATGGTGAATTCGCACGTTCCTGGAGCATTGCTGATTGCCTAGCTGCCTATGTAAGCATCTAAGCTAGTTCAAATCCTGGGAAATCTTCTGTGTCATCTCTTCATCAATAATTGTGTTCTTTTCTTTTGATTAATGGTCGTGTTAAGTGTTTTCTTACTTGCATGAATTGAATTTTTTATTGTAATTATTCCATTATTAATTATTTGTGGCAGCAACAATATAGTAGTGGAGTCTCTGTACCATGACTTTAATCTGCCCACCATATTGGTCACAAAAGCTAAGCAATAAACTAGTAGTTGGTAAATATTTATTCCCAATTGTCGATTGGTAGTGTTTTTTTTTCTATTGGTTATGTGATGGTCACTAGGTCGGGGTTTCGAAGCAGCCTCTCCGCAGATTTTGTGGGGGGCAAGGCTCGCCTCGATTTTTCCCCTTCCCCAGAGGCCCAGACCCCACTCATGTGGGAGTCTCCGACACTGGTAAAAATATTTACGTGTGGGCTCAGTCGACTAATACTAACATTTAGGTCCAACTATCGGCAGAAGTGTACCACGCCTTGTACCCTAGACACCTTGAAGCCAATAGCCTGTTGCCCATGCGTCCGTGGTCGCTTCTTCCTGCGTATACTGCCCTCCCAAAACCCTAGACTGCCCTTAGCCCCTCGCTCTCTGCTGCCACCCGCAGCATGCTCCGGTACAAATCTCGCTCACCAGCCCCATGGATATTAGCTTGCGCATGGAAGCGGTGTCTCTCTGCTGCCACCCGCGGCATGCTCCAGTGCAAATCTCGCTCACCAGCCCCATGGATATTAGCTTGCGCATGGAAGCGGTGTGTTGCGGCTTGTGGAGGAGATTCTTCCCCAATCCCAGTTCCTCTGTGTGCAATGTTGGCTGCGCGGTGTACTCATCGGGGTTGGTATCCTCACTTTTCTTCGCCGCCGCCTCCTGCTCAAGGCCCACATCGTCAACTTCAAGGTCCTGTCCATTTCCCCTTGAATTTTGTGATCTTTGGTAACCAATTGCAGAGTTTGCTTGTTTGCTGACAGTTTTTTCCTTTGTGCTTTGGTTTGCACACTAGTCACTACACTGTTGGAGCTGGTGGGCACCAAGTTGATGGAGTGCTTTCAGCGGGATCCTGTGAGGAGCTTGCTCAGGATGCCACCCAGATGTGTCCAGGTATGATGGATGCTGCCTGTTCATGTTCATGTTCATGTTCATGTTCATGTTCATGTTCATGTTCATGTTCATGTTCATGTTCATGTTCATGTTCATGTTCATGTTCTTTCTAGTTTGATGGATCTAACTTTCTATTGGTTTGCAGGAGCATTGACCTGCTACATTGCAAGAGTTTGCTTAGTGCTACTCCCAGGAGCAAAAGGTCGGCAGTTTCCTGAATTTGTTGGATTAACTAAAATAGGTACAGTTTGTGGGTCATAGCATGACAGAATAATACTAGGAATTTGTTAGCAATAAGAAAGTGGGTAAGTTTGAAGGAGGTGGAGCAGGCAGCAACCACAGCAGAGAATCCTAGAGAATCAAGAGGAAGATGAACAATAGCAGGGAGGGAAATCACCAAGGAAGGAAGGATATCGTGTTCTGGTTTCTCTCCAAGTTTGATGTCCTTCTCAGCCAACATACAGGTGCACATATAGCTTCAGTACATTGGCCAAGATCAACAGGAATTCGGCTCGCAGGCCCAAACGCTCGCCCCACTAACTACATGTTACCAGCCCATGTCCCAAGGTCATGACAGAATGTTATGTTTCAGCAGCATTTGAGCTAGTACAAATATTATATCCAAGTTTCCTGCACATGTTTGACTTGCAGTCATGTCGCCTTGTTTCAGTACAGACTAATTCAGTGTATGATATTTCTTTGTAATTTACATATAGAATTTAGAACAAATTATTGAAGTGGTCTTCTGTATTACTACTATTCATGCCTCTACTACTGAGTTCCTGAATAGATGATAAAACTAAGACTTGATGATGACTTAGGTTTTATTTGTATTTTTCTTGTCTCTGCTTCTACACGTTAACATTACTGTTATAAATATCTTTGAGTCTTGCTCTGTTTCACAAGTGGCTTGAATTGCATTTTTTTTGTTCCACTATCATTCAATCAATCTACTTATTGCTTTGATGGACAAACTTTGAGTAGTGCATATGGTTTTATATCTCCAACTGGCCAAAGGTCTGAGGAAATGATTGCGGGGCTGTTTGGCTTATGGCCATCGCCTGCCACAGCAGCTGTGGCGTGGCTGAGGGCTAGGCAAAGAAACTGACTGCCACTTCTGTTACAAACAAACTGGCTGCCACTTCTGTTACGAGAATCAACAGTGGAAAAACTTAACACCCTAGGTGTTAACCACTGCATAATCATAAACTCTGAACTTTCCCTGAGAAAAGAACCACCGATTCCTAAGAATAGTGTATTTCAACAGTTCTGTATTATTCAGTTTTCATCATGGCTACATTGGCAATGTAGCTAGCTGGTAAGTGTTGTGTCACCCTGAATCTCATCAGTACAGGTTTGTGATGCTTTGTTTTTCATTTCCACCTCTTCAGATCTATGAACACAACAATAACAAGAAGATGAGCTGCCCGGCAATGGCTCAACTTCTCTTAAACACACTCTACTACAAGAGATTCTTCCCGTACTACACTTTCAATGTGTTGGCCGGACTGGACACCCAAGGTGGAGTATGACTTGTACATTGACCGTTCAATGTGACCACGCCTCTTAGCATCTCTTCCCCTCTGACAGGTAAAGGATGTGTCTTTACATACGATGCTGTTGGGTCTTATGAGAGAACAGGCTATAGTGCTCAGGGAACAGGTTCAACATTGATGATGCCTGTCCTTGACAACCAGTTGAAATCCCCTAGTCCTCTCCTACTGCCAGCTTGGGTGAGTTCTAGCTCTCACAAATTTCAAGTTTAGAAGGAAAGGCTCTCTTAAATTGGAAATGTGTAGCCCCTTTTATATGGATGTTTGTTAGCCTTGCAGTGGCCTATAGGAGCCAATGATAAGCACGGGAGAACAAAGAACTATGCATGATGTTGTAACATATCATTCTTATTAAACAGAACTTTTAACACAATGTTGCTTTTCGTTCAAGATGCTGTGACACCCTTGTCTGAATCAGATGCGCTTGATCTGGTGAAGGACGTTTTTGCATCAGCCACTGAACGAGACATTTACACTGTATGATACTTTCCTGCACTCTAGATTTCCAGAGAGAGTAACCAAAATTCTGAATCGTTGTCATTTCCAGAAGAGTATTGTTGTTCCATGAAATTTGCAGGGAGACAAATTGGAAATCGTTGTCATCAACAGCTCTGGCACACACCGAGAATGCATTGATCTGAGGAAGGATTAGTGTAATGTTCCTATGTAATGGGCCTAATGGCACTACCTCTGTTATGCGTGAGGATATTTGTTTTCACTGTCAGACATATGTATTTGAATTTCCTCTAAACAGAAGGTGTATTTGAATTTCCATTCTGTTGAGTCTAGCAGGAGCTTGTTATAAAGATATTTTAATTCATCATTTTATCTGATATACTTATGATGAGACACCTTGAGCCTTTTGAATTGCTTATTACCGAAGAACAAATAATCATATTGCCTGGGGATAATAGAAATAAGCTTTCTTTGTTCAAAAAGGAGGAGAAAGACGAGTTTTTATTGGCAGCATGGTTTTTGGACCCAAAAAGTATATCCTCAGTTGCTCACTCAGTCATCACCTAATAATATGAGCAGGAAAAACGTTGAAACTTCGAAGTAAGGTTAATTAAATTTAAATTAGAAAATCAGCAATCAATGAAGCAAAACCCATCAAATTTCCCTCAATTAGCTCCTAAACTCAGACTGAACCCTAAAGCTGGAGGTGGAGGAGCAACACCCATGGTGATCGCATTGAAGATCTCCATGTACCCAACAACGCCAACCAAGATGTCCATGCAGGACGGAGACAGTTAAGAAAGAAATTTCCTTGCAGTGATATTGCCGCGACAGTGACTCAACGATCCCATATTCTTCCATTCCAACCAGCCAAACCGTCAGTCGGGTAAACCGCTCAAGCCTAGTTCTAACAGTGACTGTAGTAAATGCTAGTAGTGCATTACTTTTTTGTGCGTGTAGTGCGACGGTAGTCAAATTTGAAATGTTTTTACTCTTTAAGATTTTTGGAATGACTTTCAGTTTAAAATAGAGGAAGTACTCTTAAATATTTAGGGCGTCCCTTATTTAGCTAGCTATATGGTAAGGAAAAAAGTAGCCAAAAACAACTGACCTTAAAAGTCAATTTCTAGAGACGGGCCAAAACTGTCTTCTTTTTATTGTATTTGTAAATTGGCTTAACAAGCAGCAAAAAGAAATTTAAACTCGAGAGAAGCCCACGAGCATCCAAATACGTGCACCAAATTTATATACCTTTTTTTAAGCCAGATTTTGATAGAACCAACTCTATCAAAGGCAAAATATGTGGTGGAAACTTTAATGAACCGTGAAAGCATGGAAACTTCGATTTCTACCCATCGGATCTAAAACGTGTGCTGCGAGATGATCTACGGTGGCACGGTACATTTTGCATTTTAACGCCCGCATCGGCTTTGCATAGTTTACAAGAAGGTCCTTCCATTGCCGGCAAATTCGACACATATCTTTTCAATCGTTCCCAACAGTCCCATCGACCGGGGGTCAGCGTCGGTCGATCCTGGTGAAGGGGTGCCATCCGGCGGCGGGGAAGAGGCGGCGGAGCACCCAGGCCTCGGTGCGTACCCACCGGTGCCCTCTCCTCGCGCCGTTGTGGCCCGACGCGGCCTGGCCATGCGCGCAGGCGGCCCGACGACGACGACGGCGGCGGCGGCGCTGGCGCGAAAGAAAAGTGTGCGCCACGTGCTGCAGGAGGAGGCAGGGCCGCTGACGGTGGCGCACGTGGCTGCTGCTTTGGCGGGGCGCGGAAGAGAAACAACAGCGGCGGCCGGCGCTCGGTCAGTCCGGCCATGGCGGTCGCGTCGGGCACGGTGGCGAGAGAAGGTCGACCGCGAGAGCTAGAGAGTGCGGACCTCGGGCGTCCACTTCAGAAAGGGCAGGGCGCAGGGACGCGCGGCACCGAGGTGGGGTGCTCAGCTCTTGCATGGCTGCCACGCACTGGAGGATGGCGTCGCCTGGACGGTCGGCGCCGTCCGAGTCCGCGCCGACCGCCGCGCTCACTGCGCCGCTGGACGCGCTCAAGGCCTCGCGTGGTAGTCGTCAGCGGCACCAGGCTCGACATGGTACTGGAACAGGTAGCGCCGCTCGTCATCGTCGTTCTCGTTGTTGGAGTCGGAGGACTCGTGCCCAACGGACGGAGATGCCCACCGAGAAGAACAAGGCTGTTGATCCAGTTGAGTTCTCGTGCTTCTTTGAGATATGGGGATGCCATTCCAATTTGCTTTAGGATCGTACGTGCATAATTTTGGTGTTCCTGGTTGATTTCAAGTCAGCTCTAGTTCTTAATTTGTGCTTAGCAAATATCGTTCTCAGTGCTTAGAGTCATAAGATGTATAAACTCTATATTTTCTTAAGTAGTTGCTTGTGTGAGCAATACATTCTCTTGATTCCTAATGACAATTTCATCTAATCTTTTTAATTCTTGTCTTCCTGATCAGGTCTATGAACCAGAGCTGTTTTTGTCCCTATTACGGAATTGAAGGCTGCAAGTTTTGATGGCCGAACAACAAAGAACAGAGAGACGTCGCGCAGAGGCATCATTCAGGATCAGGTTACTTAAACAAGAGAAACTGTACGTTCACATACCTTAGCTGTCTTAGGGGCGAGTCTTAGTTCGGATACAATCTCAATATGAAATAGTATTCGTTCTTCCATGTATGAATGTTTCTCTTATGCAATGAATGAAAATGCGCAAAACATACATGTCCATTATGAATTACTCTCATATGCAAAGAATGTAAATGTGGCAGCAATGTATTCCATATGCTCATTTGAGGGAAAAGTTCATAGAAAATGACATGATGTATCAATTTGAGAGAAAATGTCTCTAAAATCACAGAATGATGACATGATATGTCCATAGGCTACAAAATCACACAGTACCATTACACCCAGGATGATAATGGCCTCAAGCAGTACATCCCCATCATGCACACAAATTGCCATATTTTTTACTTGCCTTGAAAAGTGACTATCAATATCACAGAAATATATAGATAGACTTCCAGTGCCATTCAAATTATAGTTTACATCAATGTGCTTCAAAGGTACCACTAGATTGTTATTACATAGTTTCAACAATACCCCTATAGCAACTTAGATAGGGAGACCCCTGAATTCTTCATAAGATTCAGGTAAATTGTAACTTAACAGCATGAATATGTTGCATTTCTAGTGTCCTGCGAGTTGGCTGGACAAAGTGATTAATAGGTCGGTTGGTTGTAGCCTTCTTCAACTTCTTCTTGATGGGTGTCCTCTTCTTCTTCTTTGGGATGACCATCTTCTTCTTCTTCACATAAGAAACAACAAGTATATGTTACTGTATACTCCAGTGACCACAAAAATAACCTTATAAATACTACTTCAGCATGTTATTTACACTTTTAAATTTGTATCGTATCCAAAGTTGATTTTTTCAAGAATTATATGGTCCTCTACCTTTGTCTCATTGTTGCGGTGGTCTATTCAGACAGTTGTGTGAATCATGCATCACAACTTGTTTGCATGTCTTGCACTTGCGTGGCACCCTCTGATTTTTCTTTTTCTTCTCATTCTTGTTTTGTTGTGCTCCCTTGTCCCGATGTCCTTTGATTCTCTTGATCCTACCCCTAGAACATGTGTCATTCGGTGGGTGGATGTCAATTTGATTTGGAATGGAACATCCAAGGTATGACTCAAATTCCTCAACCTGGCTCGCATTGTTTTCTGGAACCATCTCACTGAGTTTCTGACCAACTGCAATTAGTTCATTAACAAACACATAGCAGTAGGTGATTGCTTAGCTTGCATGACAAGTTTTTCCATTTGGTTGCAACATTCTGAGAGAAATTTCTGCGTCTCAGGGTCATTCCTGTTGTTACTGTTCTCCTCCAACAAGGTACCATCCACATCAAACACTGGAGTTTTCTTGCAGCCTTGTGTAAACCTTTCTAATAAATAATAGCTTGGTAGCTCATTTATCTGGGCACTTCTTAGAACTGGAATGATATGGCGACAGGGTATGCCATGAGTTTCAAACAACATACAGGTGCATGTTGCAACCATGGTTGATCTATTATAGTGCACAACTCTTGGTTTTCGAAAACCTTCAATGATACCTGTGATCTTGACATCACCCTCTTGTTGCACTGAGTCAATTAGGCAATGGTCCCTAGCAGCTATCACCTCTTTCTGGAAATCACTAAAAACTTCGTGGGTGAAAACCTCACTGCCATGCTTCTCTATCCCCCATGTTGTCTTCAGATTGCGGGTTGTGTGAAGGGTAACATTATCCATTTCTACCTCCTTGTACCTTTGTTGTTCCAATGCTCCATCAAACCTCAGCCAAAACTCAACCAAAGAAAGTTTCCAACCAGTTAAGCGAGAGAAGAAAGAATTTGCACTCTCTGACCTTGAGGTGGTCCTCAGTAGACCTGACAAAGCTATGCACTAAAAAAAGCTGGCACCCATGACTTTCGTTGCTCAAATTTTGTTGTGAACCATTCATTTCCTTGCAGCCCGTACCTGGACATAATATTTCCCCATTCTTCCTCAAATTCTATTGGTGTTTCAGAGGACCAAACACAACGGCTCAATTCTTTGTGGAAATCTTCGTCTTCTTTTAACGATGGCCCAACCTTGTCAACAATTTTCATCAAAATATGCCACATACATAACCTGTGAACAGTTGTGGTAGTTCTGCAAGTCCCTTTTAAGAACCCAACAAGGCTCTTTCTACTCAACTGATCAACAAACATTTGAGCATCAGAAGACTTTATTAGTACCCTCAGAGCACTGTGGTAGTTCTGCAAATCCCTTTTTAAGAACCCAACATTCTCAAAAAAGAGCACTGGAGTATAAGATGAACCCTACAACATATATGGTAGATGTCAATTAACACACCTCTTCTCAAAAAGGGTATTAAAAGTACATGGTTGGATGACACTCACACAGAATGGGATGCTGAACGACTTCTGTGGTGTGGTACATTCACGACCTGGAATAATAAGAGCAATTGACTCAACATCTGAGTGTACGTCATTAAAATCCGATTGCCTTGCCATGCTCACTTCAGGCTCAAAAGTCATTGCAGCTGCAAGACGACAGAAACAAGGGAGAAAAATTATGAAGTAAAAAAGGCGGACAAGATAGCTGATCGTTGGTGAATAGGTTGCACAAATAAAATAGTGAGAGAATATTATGGGCAATATGGAAATCTCGCAATGCTGTATGCTTTGATAAAAAGGTGATTAGTGACCCTGCTTCTATTGTGTGCTATGCTTGCATGCTCATGGGTTACTGGGCAGATTTATATACAGGAGGTGACAAGGAGGCTGTACACGAAGGCATCAAGAATCTGCTACAGATTGCATCCAAGCTGGTGGACAAGAAGAGGAAGAGAGGCGAGCTGGAAAAGCTGGAGGATAAGCAGAACGAAGACTGAGGCAATACAAGAAGAAACTGTGAAGTTTTGATTACTTTTGCTGGCACCACAAATTAGCAGGCATCTCAAGAATGTTGACTTTGTGTGATAATCCTGGTCGTTTGTAATAACTAAGTGTTCGGTGGCTGCTACAATTAGTCATCCCTAGAATGGCTTTTTAGTAGTTTTGTCTGGTGGTCGGGCAGGTAGTTAGTATTACCTAGGCCTGTTTCTCTTTTCTCTACATTTCTGATACAGTCTAAACTCGATGTATTTCCGTTAAGTCTTTTAATGGAAATGGGGAAGGTTCCTCGGTTCAAAAAAAAATAGTGAGAGAAATAAAACAAAAACAATCAAAGTAGCACCAGCTGGCCATAATAATTAGCAAAGCCCTCATTTTTTGAACTCGTAATACCATCCAACTTAGTTCCTAGTTGATCTTGAAGATGTGTTCCTAGTAGATCCTAAAACTAGTCCAGTCAGCATCCCAATCCTGAAACTCTGTGCAGAGAACACCAAGATGTAACAGAACAAGTTGTCATCCCAATTTCTTTATGCAGTGTCTTCTTCTGATAAAACAGATATTGCTTCCCAGCAATTAACAACTTTAGTGGAAGCAGCAAGGCATTGATAGATTCAGATTTGTGTGTCAATCTTGTGCTCAATTGAAAAATCGTTTGATGACACATTAGTAGATGCATCTTACTTTCTCATAAATGTAGCCATGCATTTCAAACCTTAATTCATGCCGCAGTCTGGGGCCTTTAATTTACATTTTGTTCTGTTGCGTCTCTGATTATCAGAGGCTTATTCCTGGACAGATTTTGGAAAATACATGATTTTCAGGGTCTTATTTCTGGACAGAGGTTTTGGAAAATACAGCTCTGTTCAAATATGTAGATGATATTTTTCCAATTCTTTAGTTTGTAGCTGCCAACATGCTCAGTACAATGCTTATGGGTTTGTCAGTCCACGAATGTGGGCTCAGTTGCTCTTCAGAGTTATGAGGAAGACATTGAGAATGCTTTGAGGGAGGTGAGTTTTTTTTTATTATTATTATATACTGTTGTGTGGACTAAATTTAGGAATTCAAAGTAAGACTGTTTTTACCTAATTCTCTGACACTGCCATGCTCAAAATTAAAGAATAGTGCTCTGATGTTAAATTGCTCGTGGAAAATCAGCTAAATTCTGTGCTCTATACGTACTCTGTGATGCCTAATTATGATGACAAGGTATCAACTGTCATATGCCCTTCCCATGGCAGATAAGAACTATTACAATTCAGAGTCATAAATTATCTTGTCAAATGTTTGCTTATGTGTTGAGTTTACTCTAGATGTATGCAGAGATGCATGAACTAGGAGAGCTGAAATATGGTGTTGAACTGGAAGATTTTCCAGGAACCTGTTGTTCAGTACTATGAGAAAAGGGGGAGCTTCGAAAGGTAATTTCCACTGGGGGGATGCTCTGATTTTTTATACGAAACGTGCACTGTGCTAAAATTTGCAATTTTGTTGAGTAAACATGAACTGTAACTAACCTAATCTCACTTAATTAAAATTTCCATGCATGTTTCAGATATCCCTTTGTACTCTATGCAGGTTGATGGAGCCAAGTCCCCAGATGCCGTTTTTGAAGATGTGAAGGCCATATTCGCTCAACTGAATACTACTCAGGTGCACTGTCATTCATGTTCCCTCTTCCAATTGCTTATTAGTTCAGGAAACAGTGGCACATGGCCTGACTAACAATTGATGTTTGTCCATGTGGTGCATCCTCTTGGATCGATAATATACTATATGTATAATTTGCCTTATCCTGTATTTTTGTTTCACTAGGCAAACCAAGGTAGTAGTGTGAGAAGCAGAGTACAGAGCAATCCATTGAAGTGTTTCCTCGACCTGCTCTGTGGTAAGTTTTCAGATGGATGAGACCACGATCACTACTTCAATTCCTCGTTCGTCAAGTATTTGGCATATCGACCTTGGCACAAACTCATGATGCATGTCTGGTCTTCTGGTTGACTGATTATCAGGATGCTTTGGGACGCAGGAGGCGAAGCTAACTGATGAGATGGTAGGTCTGAATTCTTGTGTGCTAGTGGTGTATGTACATCCTTGTTCAGTTCTTAATTAGCTTGAAGCAACAACATACGTCCAGAAAGGATTCAGAAAACACTTTGCTGTGTGTGTGTGTGTGCATATCTGAGTGTGCGTGTTGTGCGGATTCGGTCTGTCGAGTTTGTTGTGATCCCTCCATTGCCAATTTGCCTATGGCAGAGTGTGTGTGTGTGTGTGTAGAAAGTATTCGAAAATAAACAGAGCAGAGAATGGCCCTGTCCAGGTGCACCTGCAACACATAGCTTCTATTTGTAATTTTTAAGTGCAGGACATGGATGTGATGTGTGCATATCATTGAGTTTGCTGCATCTGGGATGATGCTTCTGAGATATTGTTCGTGGCCAATAGCATGAACTAGGAGAGCTGAAATATGGTGTTGAACTGGAAGATTTCCGTTATACTGTGGAAACTCTGGATCAAGGTTATGATCTCAGAAAAATCATCGAAGATCTTTATTCATTTTTCTGAGAAATACTCCTACAACATTATGACGGAACCTTCTGAACCCAGGTCTCCTCTCTCCGGTGTATTTCAAATGTTAAAACAAAACAGGATTTCAGAGTGGACTTTTATATTGTTATGGCTAGGTTTGCAGGTAGACTCTTCATGCATTGCAGGTAGACTTCATGCACAAGTATAGACTCCATAGACTCCATGGACTCGAAGACACACCGCTGTGCTAGCAATTTGCATGCCGGTAATGAGTAAGGGGACTAAGAAGAGGGCTACCTACCTGCTGTCCTGCTGTGCACTTGGCGTTGCCTCTGCAGGTCGCGGATCTGCGTCGTGCAAAGCGATAGATCGTGCGTCCGTGTCCAGGCTCCGTGGCCGCGCTAGAGCCGAGCGGCGGCGCCGCTGCAGCCTGCAGAACCACCGATGGCACGCTGTTCCTAACCCTAGCCGATGGGCTCAGCAGCAAGCAGAGAACCTGCACAGTTCGTGGTTGGAGAGATCAGGAAGGCAGATCAGGGAAGGTGGAGGCTGCCAAAGGAAGGACGTGCCTGCTAGGGAAGCAAGCTTGGCTTCGAAGGAAGCACTGTCAGATTGATTTGAATCGAGGTAGCGCCAATTTTTATCAGTCCAGGGTTCATATAAGAAAAGTTACTGAGGCATTATGGGGAGGTATATGCAAAATCTGCTAAAGCACTCTGTATGCCGTACATCTAGCATCCAACGATACACAAAGTTTACAAGTTTCCACTACATATTTTGGCCTCTATCAAATAGGGAGGGGCCTCAAAAAAATAAATGTTGTACTAGTGTTGTACATCTAAAGTGTTGGTGGAGCAAAGACGCAATGTTGGCCCCCTAAGAAACCATATACTCCCTCGAGTCTTGAAAAGAAAGACGTTTAGGGACAAAGAACACCGGTCTCCAAAGCCGCAGAAACTTTGACTTTTCTTTCCTATAAAAATATTTATTAAAAATTATACATGTATACTTTTATGAAAGTATTTTTCAATACAAATCTATTGATATGATTTTTTTCACATTTCTAAACTCAATGACTTCAAAGTTATTTATGATTTTCACATTAGCTAGTGGAGCAATAATACACTTATGCGCCCTATCCCTTCTCGCAAAACATAGTCCTACCAATAATCCTAATTTCCTAGCTAGCTAGAGGATGAGCTGCTAAAAGTGTGAGATAAAAAAAACTTCGGTCAGGTGGGGAAACACCGCCCCACGGGCATTGTTCTTAAGAAACCTCGGTTTCCCCGACCGAGAAAATCCCGACACCCGCCTCGCCACGACACTAGGAACTTCTAGCCCATGGGAACTACGATCCTCAATCCATTTTGGAGAAGACCGGGGCCGGAATTACACCAAGCCCTTGAGCCAGTATATCAACCAGAGCTCTGGGCCGGACATCGTAACCCCTGTGCCGGTATACCAACCAGAGCCAACAGCTCGATCCGGGACTGGGCGGCTCTTAACTAGTGCTTTGGCACACGGGACTGATGAGGGAATTTTTTAACCACAACCGAAATTCGCTCCCACGGGGATTCGAACTTCGGGGATACGTGGAGTGCCGCTCGAGTATCTTAACCATTAGGCTTCATCTATGGTTTGAAGAAACTGCAGGGTAAAAGCGGGTACTGTTAGATTAAACGAATGAATAGTATTTTTGTGAATGATGAACAGTATTTCAAGAATGTTTTTGAACTGCCCGGTTTTTGTTGCGGTTTAATTCTTTTTTACGGTTTACCTTCTGACAAACAAGGACTGTTTTGTTATGCACAATTCCTATCCGTGAGCTAGTTGTTAGCTATTAGCCAAGTTCATCAATGGTGCTAACTCTTAGCATATAGCTCATAACATAGATGACCCTACATGAAACTCACATGATCTTGGAATCTGTGTATAATTAAGTCTAGCTCTTGAGCAAGAGCTAAGGGGTGTTCGGTTCTCGCTACGGGGAACCCAAAAAAGTCTTCTGATTCCGTCGTCATCAAATCTCTTAACTTATTTTTGAAGCATTAAATGTAGGTAAATAAAAAACTAATTGCGTACAGTTTGGTTGAAAAGTGCGACGAATCTTTTAAGCTTAGTTAGTCTATGGTTGAACAACAATTTCCAAATACAAAAGAAAAGTCTTCTGAAAGCAACCCAAAAATATTTCACCAACTAAACACCCCCTAACTCTTCTATTTATCCATTAAAATATAAAATGAATGCTAAGAGCTAACTTATGACTCACCCACTACAGGCGCTTGAATTGTCGAGCACGGGAGGGAGGGTGGCACGATCAACGACTCTGCCTGGATGTGTGGGGGCTCTCCTTGCCAGCATCCTCTCGACCATCTCATCTAGGCGTCCCACACGGCCCACACGGCTTCTTGAACATGCAGGCACGGACGTGCAGCCTTAATTTCTTGGGTTCAGACGCGCGCCGCCGATGCCGGAATCGGAAGGTCCTGCCTGCCCCCCGGCCCCAGCAGCAGCCAGCTCCAAAGGCATGAGAAACGGACCATGGCTCTACTCACTCCAGCATACTCGTCGTCGGGCGCTCTGCGAGGAGTCAAAGTTATCATCTTGATTCTTGAAGATGATAAATATATCTCTTTAGCAAATACACGCTACATGCTGCGAGGAGTCAAGTTATCATCTTGAAGATGTCATCTTCTCTGATCGCGTCTTTTCTTGCGATCGAGAGCACACGCTGCATGTGCCGTCTCGGCAACCCAAGGCCCGCCTGTAGCGCGCCTCGATCTTCCTCAACCCCAGCATCGAAAATTCCAATACTTTTGAGTGAGAGAAAAAAAGGGCTGGGGTGACTCGAGCATATGCGTTGGTCAGGTCAAGTGTTCACATCTGCAATCTGTTGTTATTGCTATGTGTTGTCTTTTATGCATTCTTATGGTGCGTCAGAGATAATGCTTGGGTCACTAAAAAGGTTTCAGTACGTGCCCCGCGCGCTGTGCCTGGCAACTCGAGGTGGCTCCTTTTGTTGTTGCAGCACACTACTAATACAGTGCCTTTTGTAGAGTATAAAACGTGTAATCCATTGCCCTTGGTTTAGTTTAGTGCACTAGATGACTGGATCCATCGTTCACAGATAGATTGGCCAATGCATGCATCTTCTCCACGGAAAATGAATGACTTGACTTAGAAATGATAAGCCAAATCAACCTTTTTTTTTTTTCCTCCTCACTTGTCCAATATATCTGTCATGACCCGCCGCCGCACTAGGCTAAGGCCCGTCTTGCGTGTGAGGCTCGAGGCGACGCCGCCGTCATCCGCCCTGAACGCCCGCGTTAACCGCCGCCAATTAAGTAGGGAATATTTAAGGAATAAAAATAGGAATAAAATAGGGAATAAATAGTTGCTTCGCAATTAAGTAAGGAATAAAGATAGGAATAGAATAGGAAATAAATAGGTTGCTTGTGAGAGGGGTATTCCAATCTATAAGGAAACCTCCTAGAGATTGCTTAGCATCTGAGTCTCCCTCGGACTATATATAAATACAAGGGGCATGTAGCCGGTCTGATCTTAATCGAGAAAAATTAAAGGGGTAACACCCAAAAACTCTCCAGCTCTCCGGCTCTCTCTCCCCTCTCTCCCTCGCGCCGCGTGCGCCGTTGCTCCACACCACCGCCGCCCTTGGGCGCCGCCTTCCGAGCCGCCCACAAGACCCACACGCCGCCCGCGCCCGCCCGCCATCGGGCTGCGCCCCCGCTTCGCCCCGTCGTCTCCCCTCCACCAAGCCGCCGCCCTTCTTCTTCCTCCTCTTCTTTTTCCTCCCTACTACTCCCAAACAGCCCCAATTCCCATCTACACCATCATCGCCGCCCGTCAAGATCGCCGACGTTCAAGAATCGGTGTCAATTCCTGGCTCAATCTAGCCGGAATCGACAATATCTCATTTTTTTTTCAGTATTATTCATGCAATACAGATGTAATCCTGTCATTATTTGACTAGAAAAAAAACTATCGCTTGTTGCTTGTTCTATACCAATTAGTTGTGTAAGATTGTTGCCTCAAAATTTAGAATGTGAAATATAGCAACTCCCTTTTGTCTACATCGACTTTATATTCATAAAACGGCGCTTCTATTAAAAAAAAAAGGAGTTACCAGAATTCATGCGTTCCCTGATAAGGTTGACAATGACAATCCGTTGACGGTGACATTTGCAGCACTGCGCCAAAGCTCCTAGGCTGTGTTTAGTTGGTGGGAAAAGGTGAAAAAAACACACGTTCGAATCAAAAAGTAATCGTAGCGCGTTTCGTTTGTTTGTGGTAAACATTATCCTACCATGGCGTAACTAGGCTCAAAAAGAATCGTCTCGTCGTGTACATCGAACTATGTAATCAGTTTTTTTATTTACCTACATTTTAGTGGTCGATACATGTGCCGGCATTTTTGATGTGATGGGATGAATAGTGAGTTTGGATTTTCAGTTTCGGTATCTAAACACAGCCCTAGTCTCAGCTAGCGTCAGTGGTCGATCAGTGGTCCTTGAAGACTTTTACTTGTGATTCTTGTGTTCCCGGCCGTCCGGCCCGTCGTCGAAACGGAATGATGGCGAAGTGCCAAAGCTGCCTGCTTTCTGAATCTGATTGATCAAATTTCTTATCTTCAGAGTTCAGGCTTCCATCGCAAGAAGTAAGCAAAGGTGTCGTCAGATCAGTTTATGGAATGGACGCCATTACCACTTTACCAGGCAGGCACCAGCCAACCATGGGATAATGTATCATGTACGGGTCGGTCTCGGCATGTGTCCACATATGTAGGAGCTAGCAGAGCATGCAGCAGAGGTCACACTCCTCTTCTTCTATATCCTGCAGCAGTGCTTAGCAGTTGCGGAGTGCAAGTAACGTCCCTGTAAATCGTCTGGTCCTTGCAAAGAGTTTCTCCATGTATAGCCAGGCCGTCAGTTCTAACTTCGAAGCTGGCTGGCAACGTACTGGTAGGGGAAAAGAGGAATGAACACGACTTTTCCCGAGGATCACGTAGAGTGCTTTGCTTCCTCTCTTCAGAAGTAAGCAAGCTGGTAACTTAAAAAGGCAAGGTTCTTGCACTCTTGCCATGGCATGCCATGGCATTGGATGGAGTACTAGCAGCTGCCAACTGTATGTTTCCTCTTGTCAAGCTCTGCGAATCTAGCAATTTACATAAAAAATTTGAATAAGGCGAAAGGTCAAACACGCTTTCTATATAAGTCAAAGAATTGCTAATTTTGTGGAACGGAGTGAGTATAATTTTTTGGAATTGACAGGCTTCGCTTCTGAGTGCTGAATTGTGTTGTGACGGTGATGCGACGGAGCGGACCAGACGCAATACACGTCAACATGGCTTTAGCCAGTCGGCGCAAAGCCCAAAGCTCAAATAAGCGATTTCATTTTTTTTGGACAAGACAAATAAAGCGAATTCGGCTACAGGTTTCGGCCCTGAAGGCCTTTCACCACTTTTCTAATTTGTCCCGGTGATTGTCCCCCAAAAATGTCTCGGTAACGTCCCAAAGTCTGAGAACTTCGTTTGGCAGGACTTCTTGAGCGGTTTCGATCAAAACCTTGCCACTACAGAAGGAAGAGCTCCACTTAAGGGCAGTTTGGTTTCGTGGCTGAGGTTTGATTCCTTTGTGGTGCGGGACTCCGGGGAAAGTAATCGGAGAGTCCGAGCAAGAGCAAGGACCACAGACCAGAGAGCATCAGCAAAGCAAGCCAGCAAGCTTCAACTCCTCACGAACTCCCCCACCCGGCTGGCGGGCTGAGCCTTTTCATGTTCATCTCATTCTCATAGGACTTAAGGCTTGTGCTCCGCTTGCGTACTGGTGTTGGACGTGCTTGATGACCTCCTTCTCTTCATGGCGCCGTCCTACAATCCGGGCCTGATCTGCCTCTCTCTTCCTGCTACCACAAGTTACAATCAGTATTTCAGTACTTGACATATTGCTCTTGCTCCCCATCCCATCTCCGGCAGCATTTGTTGCAAAGCTTAGCCTTCTGCTTGTTGCGATCACCGCCACCGGTAACCGAAGCCCTTAACACCTCATTGATTTTCCGATTTTTATCCTCTCTATGAAGCTTTCCTAAACCTCCAGCATACCTGCATATGTTAAGAACCCAGCCAGCTTACTCCCTAGCCACACTCAAGACTTGCATTCATTTCCCCAGCGACCTCACTGGCCGTCGTTAAAAAAAAAAAAAAAAAGTCCTACCTCACTGGCCGCCAACTACCCATCCATACAATTGCTCGTTTACTCTAGCATCCACGTAGGCGTCACACTGTTCTTATATTAGTCGTATAAACCCCGTCCCCACCCACTGTCGTGCTATGCTTCCCCTCCCCCAATCTATTCCAGCCAGGCGTTGTGGTCTGCCACCACCGCACAAACAAAGAAACGAATAATGGCAGAGTTGTCAAACTGCACAGACATGATGCAAAGACAGGTTAGACACTTCAATGATATTTTGGGCGAACAAGGGAGCTCACCCCAACATGCGTTCTGTTCCACGACACACAAGGTTTAAGGGCGGATACACAGTAACATCTGAGCAGTCAAACTAGGCCTCAATGATGAGCAGCTACGTGGATAAGATTGTGGTTTCAGGGCTGATACACAGTAACATCTGAGCAGCCAAACTAAACCTCAATGGTGATAAGATTGTGGGGTTTTTTTTGTACACGCACATCAATGACTAGTCACTGTACATTGGGATAGGACGGAGCCGAAGATTGTAGCCGCTATCAAAGATCCACCTCTGCCAAACAAGGCCAGAACTCTAGCAATGAAGATTTGACCTGTGGATACATTTGGCAAATAAAATATTTTCAACAAGTTCATATCATAAACGAAAAACAAATATGAAGCAATGGATAGTCACATACTCTTTTCATGATCTTCAATGTAGCTGCAGGCACGTCTTTGCGTCTACACTTAACATCATTTATAGCCTCAGTGTTAAGAAGCTCTCGGACACACTCCGCAGAGATGACTCAGCAAGAGAGTTCAAATTGTAACCGCCTTCAAGGCAAGAACCAATTTCCCATCCAAAGCGTTTTTATCTGAATCAACGATAGCAAAGTAGGTATTAAATCACAGGGCACACAACACAAAGCATTGATCCAACAAGTCTACCTTTCATTCCTAAGCAAGTCATAATTCAGGCACGAACTAATGCTAATGAACATTCCAACATGAGGTTTCTTAGCATATCCATAAGTTAGAATGCCCTGTTGGAATGTTTGTTCGAATTAGCTCTATTCACTGGAACGTCCAGAAGTAAGAACTAACACATGTAACAAAGTTCTTCATTTAGTCCTTTAACAATATGATATATGCATGAATTAATTTACATAACTCTCAACTACTATTATCACAGTTAACTAACATTAGTTATAGCTAGCATGAAAACACACTAAAAGCAACTTTAAAAGTTTAAACATGGAGGTCATATGGTGAGGTTCATCTTTTAGTTCCATTCACTGGACATTCGTTTATTGAATAGCAAATATAGTTGAACACAGAGAGAAAAGCAACCTGCTTTCTAGGTGTTTTGGCTGGTCCCAAATACACCTAAACATTTCTTAACACATACAGGTTCAAAAATACAGCAACATGCGTACATAAAAAATGGTCACAGGCTCACAATGACAGACTTAATTACCTTGCGAATGAGGTGCCCAAAACAATCGGGTGTCACGGAGGATTTGCCCAAATCATCACCAACCGCTATCATATAAAACAAAAGCAACACCTTAATTCAATTGTAATAAAAACATAGAGCACAAGCCAAAAGCAGCCAACATGTCATTATTCTCCCCCTTAATTTGTTTTCTTGAGATATCTTGTCTTTTGCAGCAATTTTCTCTCTCAACAAAATCTCCTGGATAATTTCCTTCTCTGATCACACATTTTCCTTTTTTCTTCTCACTGCATGAATTTGCATGCAATTTTTCTTTTGTAACATTGAATATTTCTTTTGGTCTCCAAACTTTTCTCCTTTTCACCCTAAGGTTCTTCTGTCCCATATATCTTACTCTGTGTTCTACAACTTCTTTCACAGCTTGATTTCTCGACTCATCAAACTCCCCCTTGCTCTTGACACTCCTTAGAGCTAAGGGTACCAATTTTCTTTTAGAGCCCAAATCTGAACATAAACATGAATTCAAACTTGGACTCAGCCCATTTTGTCTAGGAGAAAAACCTTTCTCCCTGTATTCCATCATTGCAACATTCTTTTCCAGATTGTTGCTCCTGTTAATTTGCAACTCAATCTTGTAAAGCCTGTCCGGTGTCCTTCGGACCTTCATTAGTAGCTTTCCGTTTCTTTCACGAACATACAACAAGTCTCCATCTAAAACAATTTTGTTGCCTGCCTCCGACAGCTGACCAAGACTAATTATATTACGGCACAACTTAGGTACATAATATACCTCATTTAGAAGCCGTTGTTCGCCATTTTTGCACTGGAGCATGATAGAGCCCTTTCCCTTGATCTGTACCGTCGATCCATCACGAACTTGACATGCCCATTGATGCTTTCATCCAGGTCTACAAAGTTTGAATGTTGACCTGTCATATGATTACTCGCACCATTATCAAGATACCATACATTGGACTCTAATGCTTTCTCTTCAATGCATAGTGTTGGCGCAACCTTCTCATCATTGAGTACTAGAAACCCAGACTTATTCTCTGCATCCTGAGGAAGTTCACATACTTCCATGGCAAGGAGTGTAGGCTCATCATCATCACTGCCTTTCTCCATGAAGTATGCCTTTTTCTCCTTATCTTCTTGGGATCTACAATATCTTGCAATATGGCCCTTTTTCTTGCATTTGTTGCAAATTTTTGTTTTCCAACATCTCTCTGTAGAATGATTGGCTTTTTCACAAATATCACACCATAACTCTGAATTTTCTGTACCACTTGTATCTTGATCTTGCTCAATCTTCTGTGGGGCCTTGCCATGGCGCTTGACATCGCCGCCGTGGCTGGAGGAGCCTGCCCCAGACCGCCGCTTTTCCTTCATGCGTGCAGTCCACTCCTCCTCGGTCAGCAACAACTTGCCGTTGCCATTCTCCGTTTCGAGCGGCGTGTCGAGCCGCCCCTCCGACAGCCGGAGTCGCCCAACCACGTCCTCTAGCGAGACCTTGTCCAGGTCCAGCGTGGTCTCGATGGTGAGAGCCATCTGGCTGTACTTGGCCGGCGCAACGCGAAGCAGCTTGCAGACCACATCTTCCTCATCCACCTTCTTCCCGAACGTCGCCAGGTGGCTCACCGGCGGCCGGAGTCGGCGAACTCCTCCACGGTCTCACCGTGGCGGAACCTGATGTCATCGAGTCCCTTCCGCAGCTGCTGCGCGCTTTGCCCTCTTGGCTCGATCCGAGCCGATGCGGACGACGCAAGCATGTCCCATGCTTCCTTCGCCCGTATCCTTGCCTCCGATGGCTTCATGGAACTCCGACGGCGTGGATGAGAGCAGGGCCTCCATGGCCAAGACCTCATCGTCCTCGTTGTCGGTGCCCTTCTCCACGGCAGTCCAGAGCTTGCGAGCTCTGAGCTTCCACTTCATCAGCACCGACCACTCGCCGTAGTTGGTGCGGGTGAGTTGCGGCCAGTCTCGCCCGCTCACCTCTCGCACCGTTCGGATCACCACCTCCTTCGAAGACCCCGAGGCCGTCTCCGTCCTGGACACCTCCGTCTTCTTGCCACCGGATGTCGGGGAATCTTCACCGCCCGCCATCGCTTAGCCGCTGGGCTGCAGCGACGCTGTACGGCTCCGATACCACTTGTTAGTCGCTGGACCAGCAACTAAGATGAGCAACCTGCTCACCGCTGCTCTCTCCCTTCTTCCCTGATCCAAGGTAGAAGAAGAGCAGGAGCTGTCTCTGCCCTCAACTCACACACACCGCACAAACACAGCTCAGTTCAGGTTTCAGCGTTGGCTGAAACTGAACAACTCTGAAGTGGCTAGGAATTGAGGCAAATAAGCTTTATTATCTCTTCTCAAACATATACATACAGCTCGAGGCTATCTGAAGCTAGCACAACACTTTCTAGGTTCCTAACTAGCTTCTATTCATACAGCTCTAGGCTATCTGAAGCGAGTCACCTTTTCCAATCTAATTTTCTAACTTCATAGCTTAGCTTACAAAGGAGCTCAACATGTCCTTATATAGGGCATTGGGTCGGTTTGCTACAGTAGCCGCCATTGCTACAGTGACCGACATTCATATACAGCTCATTGTTACAAAATGCTAGCTAATAGTCAATTTCTATTTTACTACTTCTTCCTTTTGCTAAACTCAATTTGCTTTTGACTTGCATCTTTCCAACTCTTACTTGACATTGCTAGAAGCTTCAAGAATCCACTAGTGTTTAGCATCCTTTAATCAATTTTGATCTTTTTCCATCTCAAGAAAATAAATTAAATCCAACAATTATTTACCTGCATCAAAACCTGCGGAAACAAGTACATAATCTGGTTTGTATTTCTCCGCAATGGGTAGAAACAAATAGTCGAAAGCAGCCAACATGTCATTATTTACCAATGGATTTTTCAAAGAAACATTGACATTGAAGCCTCTTCCTTTTCCTTCTCCAATGTATAATTGTTTCTTGTTACTTTTGGGGAAAATAGATTTTCTACATAAATAAACATAATTAGAAAATTAAAACTTGTTGAAGGAGAAGCACCTAATGATTAGTAGGAGAGAATACTTATGGCACTCATAAATTAAACGTTTACCTATGAATTGAACAAAAAAGCACGGTGTCATCTTGATAAAAATCTCTTGCGTACCATCTCCATGATGGACGTCAAAGTCGATCACCATAATTTTTTTGCATTCTAAAAAATAAAAAGGCAGCTTATGACCAAATTTTACAGCAAGCAAAAACAGATAATGTATGTACAAAAAGATAAAACAAGCCATGCACTTAAGGTATATAGTAAGGAATCTGCATAATTTTGACAATTGGTTCATGGTAGTCTTTTAGCTTTATTGGACCCTTGAATCATGAGCCTTTGCATAATTGTTCCGCCACTGAAGCCAACTAACCTATTGCCTATCAAGGCTATGACCAGATTTTACAGCAAGCAAAAAGAAATAATGTATGTACAAAGAGGTAAAACAAGCCATGCACTTAAGATATATAGTAAGGAATCTGCATAATTTTGACAAGTTCATGGTGCAGTCTTAGCTTTAGTGGACCCTTGAATCATGGGCCTTTGCATGATTGTTCATTGAAGCCAACTAATCTATTGTCTACTATCAAAGAACAAGCCAAGGTCTGAAGGTACCAAAACTACTGCAGCTAACACTGTAGACAAGTGATGGTTACCAATGAAGAGAAGATGTTGAAGCCTACTGGAATGATAGAAGTCGTTGACACCTATTTTTAATGATAGAGCCGCTGATCCATTTCATGAATGAAAGATATATCTCTTTTGTGAGGTAATTTGCATCAAAACAATGCTTGGATGCTTACATCAAGCTGATATACTGGATGGTAAGGATGCTAGTGTAGACTAAAGCTCTAAATGATAGAGCAAGCACCAAAAATTGTATAGAATTATGTATGTTGTGTATTCATGATATTGAGCTATGTAGTTGATTAAATGGTCTTATATTAGATGTATTAGAGAATGCACGACAAGTTTAAAGTTGTTAGTGAAATTTACTAATAAAGATTAACTCACATGAACTCGCTGCATGTATCTAGCTCCAATTGCTATATTATTCAGAAAGCGAGAATCCATTTGTTTGTCGATTTTTTAGCATGATGTCCGGGCGGGCGGACAATTGCAAAGCTTGATTGACAATTACCTACAGCAACTTCATTACAGGCCTAACAAAAAAGGAAGAAATACATAAGATTTTTTTCATATAGATCACATCTATGAGCGTGTGACCCATACACCACAGTCATTACCGTCCCCTAACATAGCAGCACACTCAAGTGCGAGCAATTCCCTAGCAATGCAAAATAAACTTGAAGTGGTAGTTTCTTCTAATGAAACAACAGGGGCTCTGACCTTGATTAAAAGAAGGGGTGGGAAAAGTTCCTGATATTACTGAGTTTGTGTACAAAAAAATTATTAGAACAAGTGATGATAACGCATCATAGTGTGAACAAATAATCAGAGCATAGCTAACCTTGTATTCAGGCCCCTAATCTTGTAAAGGAGTGTCAAGTTAAGTCCAAACCCAACTTAAATTATTAGCTATAAAATGCATCTAGCTGTGACAGTGTATAAAGATAAAGTGTAGCTACACTTTTGCTGGATAATGTCAAACAAGGCTATATAAACATACCAAAAACATGCAGTCTGTCCATACCGGAAGATTTTGGTTTTTCTATTTATTCCGCACATTGTCCATTGGTGAGAAAACAATATAGATAGATTGAAAACTCTAAAAACAATACAGATTGAACCAAAGACACTATGTCAAGACAAATTAAGCAAATTTTGGACCTCATTGACAATTTAACACAATTAAGGTGTGGGACTCAATTCTTCAAGAACCCAACTGGCATACCCATGCAAGTTAACTCCAATACCTATATGTATTAAAGTAAATAACAACATTTCTCACAAAATATATGCACGGCCACAATTCTGAACAAAGAAAAATAAAAAAAATCTTGAATGTTGGCGCTTGGGAGGATGATGGAAAAATTAAACAGGACACATAGCTACATGGATAAGAAAAATAAAATACCTGAACTACCGCACCGGCTGCCAAAAAGGCAGCAAGTGGAGTTCCTTTGCTGGAGACAACCTCCTTCCTCTCCTCAGTAAAATTCGAAAGAAACTCGTGATAGGGCTCAAGCTTTCTACCTCTTAATGGCAGTCTTCTGATGAACTCAATATATCTTTCCGTATGAACTTCCAGTACGTGCTTATCCTCAACAATGGTAGAAGAGACTCTACACCTACACCTTCCAGTTCTAGAGTAAGCTTCAGTTTGATTTTCAAACCACTAGGCTCGGTCACGCTGACAGCCCCCGTAGCCGTGCTGGCCACCTCCATGGCCGGCGATCTAGGGTTAGAGGGAGGGTTACAGGAAGAGATTGACGAGAGAGAAATCAAGGTATGGCGGACATGGACGATAAACTCACCCTGTAGAGGGGGTGTGTCCTGGCTGTGCCGATCTCCTCTGTCAGCGCGCCGCCTGCCTCCATGGCCCTGAGGCTTGGACGCCTGACCCGAAAAACCTCTTCTGACAGCGGCGCCTCCTCCGACGCCGCGCCGCCTGCCAGCGAGGCCGCGCGGGATTCCTGCGCTTCCTCCGAGGGCGCGCCGCCCGCCTGCTTCGCCGCACGGGCCGCCTCGCTTGGCAGCGAGGGGCGCTTGCTTCGCCGCGCGGGCAGCCTCCTTGGCAGCGCGGGGCGCTTGCTTCGCCACGCCGCCCGCCTCCGAGGGCGCGCCGCCCTGCACCGAGGCCGCGCCTCCAGCGTCCGGAGCCGCGCCGCCATCCATCGAGGATGCGCGGGGCGCCTGCTGGGACGCGCCCGCCCACCGCTCCGCCAGTCTTCATGGCGCAGCCTCGATCTAGGGTTTCGGGCGTTAGGGGAGGGGAGGGGAACGAGGTCCTCTCCAGTTGTACGGACGACTTGTCTCTACGGTTGCACAGAATCTGGACGTTCATTTGCATCTAACGGTAAGGAGTAGCATATGCGCTGCCTCCATCTGATAGCTGAGCTTTGGCCCAATACCAACACAGCCATTACTCAAAAAAAAAAAAAAAAAAACATCATCTGGCAGCTGGGCTTTCGCCCAATACCAACACAGCCATTACTCAAAAAAAAAAATACCAACCAGCCATTCACGTAAATATTTTGGTATTCTCAAAAAAAAAAAAAAAAACGTATATTTTGGTTCTGGCGGGACAAGGCGCGCCGTAAGCAGATTGAATTCTGCACTCACGTGATCTTTTTTTAATCAAAACTCACAGGATCTCTCAGGTTGTTCTGATTTGATTTAATTGTCCTCCGTGACTGGATGTCGTTGGAATTGATCGATTCAAGCAGATATATTTAAGAAATGGAACTTGATTGAAGGAAAACAAAATCTGCATATTTAAGATGGAAGAAAAAAGGTGTGTAATACCATGATTACTTTTTGTGCTCCAACTAATTTGGGGATAGATTGTAGTTGTTCGGTTCACCGCATAATACCATCTTTATTTGTTTTTCTTGTAGAGTGTGCTTGCTTCCTAGTCTTTTTACCTCAAGTTGGCATGGAGTTCAGTACTATAGATGAGGCTTAGATGTTTTGGATTAGCTATGGGGGGTCAAAAAGACATCGAGGTCGAAACAATACACCAACAAAAAAAAGTCGGATGGGAAGATTAGTTCCCGCAGATATGTTTGTGCAAATGAGGGTCGTAGAAAGCCAGATAAAAGAGATCATCTAACAAAGTGTCCAAGAGCTGAAACTAGAACCAACTGTGAAGTTCGTATGGGGCTTATAATGGACAAGGATAAGGAAAACTATAAAGTAACCGATGTGTTTTTTAACACAACCACACCCTTCAAGCGCCACAAACCTCACACTTAATGGTGTCGCGAGAGAAAAATTTCACGATTACAAGGTTTTAAAATTGAGGCGGTTGACGATGCGGGAATGGGCCCAAAGTCGCTCATGAGTCGGCTTGCATCCAAGTTGGTGGCTCGGATAATCTCGATTACACTCTTCAAGACCCGGGAAGAATTATTTACGGGGCAAGCGACAACGGGAGATGGCATATGGTTAAGTAGGAAGCATGCTTATGTATTTTTTCGGGAAAAAAAATTGCCGAGAACCCATCATTTCGGTATGCATTGCGGATGGATCGAGAAGAACAGATTGCAAACATATTCTAGGCTGATGCTAAAATGCTCACTAACTATGCATATTTTGGTGATGTTGTCAGTTTCGATACTACCTTTGGTACAAACAGGGAGAGTTGGTCTTTTGACGTATTTGTTGGGTTCAATCATTTTTTAGAGAAATGGTGGTGTTTGGTGCTTGTCTCATGTATGATGAGACATTTGAATCTTTCAAGTGGCTATTTGAGACCTTCTTGAGAGCCAATAATGGCAAGCAACCCAAAACAATATATACGGATCAAAATTATGTAATGGGAAAAGCAATTAAGGTAGTCTTTTTTTTAGAATCATGGCATGGTCTGTGCACTTTTTACATTATGCAGAATGCCGTCAAGCATATACTTAAACTAGCTGATAAAGAATCAGATTCTTCTCCCGAACAAGAAGTGAAAACAGGAGTTAGTAACGAGGAAAAGGTCAAGGACAGATAAAAACAAATAGTAGGGCCCTGAAATTGAATCCTTGGTCACCTATCAATGCCCCAAGTTATGCTTGCATGTTACACTCGATCCTAGTGTAATACCGACTTGGCGACTTTCAACTTTATTTGCATGTTATCGAAGACTAATATATAGTATTTGATGAGTTCCTTTTAGTGGAAACAGGAGTGATCTAAGGGCCCAATTCTAGATCAATCCAAGATTGTGGAAGCAAAGAACCCTTATTCGATTTTTTCTTCTAGAAAATACACTGTAAAGGTAGAGAAACCTATGAAACCGGATTTTGTACTGGAAGCCGATGTGTTGAAGGCGAAGCCGGCATGAACAAGGGTCAAGTGCAGAAGCACGGTAAAAAATGGAATGTGCAATCGATTTTTCACAGCTTCAAAGGAGCAGCAAACAATGACCAGCGCCGACTTCTCCCGTAGTGGCGCCGCCGAATCGCAGCAAACAATGACCAGTTCCTAGAGGATTTACTAAAACAGCTTTGTGGGGTTTTAATGCTGCGATGGAACTTGATTCGGTTCGATTGGACCTGTCCGGATATGTGGTCAATAGCAACGACGATCCAGTGCGTCGAGGGCCGAGGAGCTAGATCATGAGCCAATGGAATCGTGCATGCATGCGCCGTGTACTCGTTCACGGTTCATCCATGAGCTTGCGCCCTGAAGCTAGCTTCCAAGTTCCATATAAAGCCATGGGAGATGAGACGTGCGAGAGAGGTAGTGGGCCCGCTCAGAAGTACATGGAAGAGATGGATCCAATGCAACTGATTACCATTGTCATTGAACTTTTACACATGCATCACGCATGGCATATGGCAAAACTGAAAGTTGAGTTGGATTGATGAAGAAGCCACCGACGCAGCTCCCCTCACTCTCCACCGTGTGCGCCCGCGCGCGTGTCAGTTTCCAGATTGTGTTTGTGGTGTGTGCATTCCGTCTATCATGCCGGTGCGTCGTCAGTAGAAACTAGGAGAGGGAATTCAGTTCAACTATATCTATGTACATACATACGGACCACATTTCTTTCGAAACAATAATGTGCCAACCGCTTGCAGTAGGCAGGTGTGTGAGCAATGTCCCGGACGCCGACGGTCGCAAATGGAAAATGAAATAGGACGAACACTGACGGTAGAGTTGAGTACTGAAACTGACACTGAGTCACTGTGACTAAAGAACTAACAATTCAGGTTCATGCAGCCCAGATCCGTTGCCGGGTCTCAGGCACTCAACTGTAAGCCCACCTATAAATCCAGCCCGGCCCACCTGATCCAGTAGAGTACTGAGATTCAGTAGCCTTTGATTGTGTCCCCTGCCTAGGCAATCAATCCCCCCCGGAGCATTAGTTGATTTAACTAGTGGTACTATAAACAGGATTAGTAGTTTATTAGGCCGGTTGATCTCACTGTCACTGGGCAACAGCCAGCAGCGACAAACATCCCGTGCAGTTTCACTTTCTGCCATGATAAAGCGCGTCACACCTGATTCTCTGCTGACCACCTGCCGCGCGCGTCGCTAGATACCTTTACCCTCCGACTAAACTTACCTTACCGGGTGGAGTAAAATCTTTCCACTGAAGCGGCCATGGTGCGCATCATCAGAGCAACACGCTGTTTTTGGAAAAGGGAAAAGGAACCGGCGAGAAATAAGGTTCTCTTTAGCATTGGCATATCGCATAGGAGTAGCTTTTATCTTTCTTGCTACCGTGCCAATAGAAGCCGAAACCGGTAAGAAAACTGGTTTTACCAACTTAGTATATGTCCATTTATTCAAGTGGAGAGGAAAAAAGTGATGTTAAAGTGCTGATGTAGATGAAGCCGAAACTGCTTCAAATCCCACTTAGTGCTGGTAATAATCCTGTGCGAGGATATTGTGTGAGTTTTAGTACAAGTTTTATGTACGGCGTGGGTCTATCACTTCACACGTTAGTGCTTAATAAAACACAAAGAGTACGTTTCTAGCGACAGCCTTATCGATGGATAAAAATTTACTATCGCAAAACATTAGTATCTGCGGATATATATTTTACCTGTTACCAGTTGCGCAGATTTCCCTTGGGAGAGACGGAGAGTAGCTGGACGGACGCGCTTTTGCCTGCCGCTGACGCAGAGCAGAGCGGAGCACGGAAGTTCCTGACGGGCTTGCGTCGTGCATGTGAGGCTCTTTAATCCGATCCACGCTGCTGATTGCTGACCTCTGCCTGTGCCCTGTGGCTACTGTGGACGTGTGACTGAGAGCATTCATCAGGGCATCAGGCACCGCCGACGACCCACCGCCGGCCTGCCCACGGCCACGCCCGTCGATCCAATCCAACGGCACCGGCAGCCAGGCCAGCTATCGCCACCCGTCCAACTCAAACTGGCCTGGGGTGAGCTGAGCCATGTCTGTTCACCTTGCACTCGAACTCGATGGTCCATCGAGCATTCTCAAAGCCCAAGGGAAGAAGTACAGTATACTCCTGCTCTCAGTTTCCTCGATCTCAGGCAGCCAGCCATTTCCTTTAATAATTTGAATGAACAGGCTTCATTTTCGGCCTGAAACCAACGTCAACAGATGCAGTTTGGTAGCAGTTGCATGGGCACGCAGTCAAAGGAGGCGCTGCGACGTCCGTCCGTCCTCTGTTTTGGCGCTACCCCGACCCGGGCGGCGCCATTTCCTCCGCTGCGTGGACCCACACGTCATTGCGTGCGATCCGGGCCCTGGCGGCCGTCTTTTTTGCTTTTGGCCCTTTTTTGAAAGTTTTTTCACAAATACGCCTTTTTTAGATTCATCTCAAAAAAATGGACCTTTTTGCTTATGAGTCACAGCGCCGAGTATAACGCCTCTCGCGCCACAACCCATGGCGCCGGAGGTTAACGGCGTGGCATCGCAAAATTTTACATTTACCCCTCCGGCGCCACAGATCCATCGGCGCCGAAGCTCGGCGCCATGATCCACGGGCGCCGGGGGGTTCAATGTAAAATTTTCGCTTTTTTCCCTTCTCTTCACGCATTTGGAATGAACAAGTAAATTTATTCTTAGAGCTGTATAGCAACCGCGCTGTGGTCTGGTTGGTTAGCTCGCTCTATCTTTTGTGAGTAGCGCATCAGCTTGGGTTCGAAACCCAAGTTTTGTTCTTTTGTTTTTATTTTTAATAAAGCAATATAGCAATTAAATTGTTTTATTAGCAATTACAACAAGTATTTTATAAGCAAGTACAAGAAGAAATATTATTTTATTTTTTTAATAAGCAATATAGCAATTTAAGTTACTCTTAAAATCATTAATTAGTAAAGCAAACCATGACAAAAGAAGTGATATTTGACATTAATTTTTGAATAAAATGAATAGTCAAACTTTATATAAAAAAAAGTAAAACAATTTACAATTTAGGATGGAGGAAGTATTTTATAAGACATTACAAGAAGAAATATAAATAAATGCACTGACATAAGGTGAATTTAGATTTAGATAATATACAATATTTTGGAATGAACATCATTTAACCGTGCAGCAAAATTAAGTTTTTTCAATTTAAGGTACACCTAGGCTATATTGCTTATTTAAAATAAAAACAAAAAAAATAGGCGAGCTTGGGTTTCGAAACGAGGCCGTCACGGTGCTCTCACAGCACGCGCGAGCTAGCCAACTTGACCGCGCCGTGTTGATGTATGGTTACAAGAAAAAATTTAGTTGTTCATTTCAAAGGTGTGAAGAGAAGGCAAAAACACAAATTTTACATTTACCCCGGCGCCGTGATCTGTGGCGCCGAGGGGGTAAATGTAAAATTTGCGACGACACACCGTTTACCATGCCAGCATACCCTCGGCGCCATGGGTTGTGGCGCCGAGACGTTATATCTCTGGCCCATGACTCGTGGCCGCCGAAAAAGGTCCATTTTTTGAGATGAATCTAAAAAGGGTGTATTTATAAAAACTTTTAAAAAAGGGCTAAAAGCAAAAAGACGGCCCCGGCGTAAGCGCCTTTACCCGTGCTTTCGTCGACCCAAATGGCCGACGTCCCCCGCCCGCGCCCGGCATCGCACGTCGCCTCTCTGCTACTATCGTAGCCTTTGCCGATCAAACGGTGTCTTGACCTTTGGCGTCAAACGGTGAGGAGCACCTAGGATGATTATATTTATACCATGAACACATTGCCATACCCTTTGCCGTCTGTTGTGGGATTACCATGGAGCCTTCATTCGTGGCCTCCAATGCAACTAGTAGTACTAAGATTGTTCTTTCATGCATAATAATTTGTGCATATATAGAACAAAGTAACATTGTAAGCTGTTTAACTACAACAACTCACACTGCAATGGTGCAAGAACATTCTCAAACCGTGGCCTATGAGTACAATGATCTACTCCTCTCTTTTCTCCACTCCACGTCATCAAAATTACTACACAACACAACATAAGACGACTTGTTGGACCAGTTAATTAACGTCCTCGGCCGTCTAAAAACGCCGAACTAATGCGATGATACGGAGCACACTTTTCCTCTTACTTATCTCGTTGGCCAAATATGGGGGGACTATGTTACACTACTTTCCTCAAAAGGGTGACTAGATCAGGAAAGCATCGGAGATTCATCAATGGATAACCTCCTAGTGGTATGTATCAAACTCTCCGCAGTTGCTGTACGTACACTAGCAAGCATCAGCTCGCTCCGTTCCCACAGCTTTTTTTTTTTTTTGACAACACGTTCCCACAGTTTTACAAGCTGTCGCACAGCTCGGTACTCAACAGTACAGAAGTACAGTGGCCATGTTAGTAAAGAGGAAAAGGTCAAGGACTGAGAAAACAAATAGTAGGGCCCGAAATTGAATCCTTGGTCACCTAGTATATATCTTGAATCCTTGGTCACCTAGTATATATCAATGCCCCATGTTATGCTTGCATATTACACTCCGTAGTGTAATACCGACTTTGATGGGACCACACGATGATCCAAGACTATTATATAGTATTTGATGAGTTCCTTTTAGTGGAAACAGGAGTGATCTAAGGGCGTCCACAACAGCGATTGAAAATCGCCGGCTGATATGGACATGTAAAGTGATTAAACTACTAAAAGCTAGGATATCAGTAAATGTGTCAGTGACTAGTAAATTCTTGGGAGGTGTGCGAGCTAAGCGCTTACCATCTTGCTAGCGAGGTGTGTTAGTTCTCTCTGATTGGGCAACTAACTCTCCTAGCTAGCAGATTGTCCGTTGTTGTGGACGCCCTAAGGGCTCAATTCTAGATCAATCCTAGATTGTGAAAGCAAAGAACTCTTATTCAAAAAAGAATTTCAGAAAATACACTGTAAGGTACTGTTTGAAACAAAGGAATATAAAATATAGGAATGGTAGGAAACACAAGAATAGAGTAGGAGTAAAGTAATTGGCTGATTGCTTCGTTGCCACACATTGCCTACCTAAGGATCCGCGAGTCACACCGATAAGGCAGGTGATTGGTTCATGTTTTTTTTTTGTTGTGGCGGCCACACCTTCATGCTCCGTTGTTTTTACTTCTCTGCATGTCGTTTTGTGATGTGGCGAGTGTGGCGACCATTTTAGCCGCCACAACATGCATGGCCGCCACAGCGCGTGCGGCAGGGGCGATATGTGGTCATGAGCTAAACAGGCCCTAAGAAAATAGAGGAATAAAAACATAGGAATGTGGTAGAAAACAACGTTTGGAACGTAGGAACACTAATGAATTCAAGAAACACCAATATCAAATAAAAAACTAGTTCAGTTCACCCGTTTGGTCGTTTGTGTGTTAGCTCATCATTGCCTAGCAGCCAGAGCGCATGCTAAGGTGCCGATAGGTCAAATCATCTTCTTGTTGTTTGAGCTTTGCACCATTTTTTCTCCCCTGGCGCAGACACGTTCCTCATCTCTTGAAAACAATGAGTTTGAGTGGATGTTTTGGGGCATGTTCAGTTTTGTGAAAAGTGAACCCGAAAAGTCTTCAATTTTCTTTCGTCACATCAAATCTTTTGTCGCATGCATGAGACATTAAATATAGGTAAATAAAAAACAAATTACACAGTTTGACCGAAAAGTACGAGGCGAATCTTTTGAGCCTAGTTAGTCCACAATAGGACAATAATTATCAAATATAAACGAAAAGTGCTACTGATGGCCCAACCCAAAATATTTCACCAACTAAACACACTCTTGGTTCCTCTGTTTTGTGAAGCGACACCGTTCTTTCGGATGAAAGGTAGGTTTTATTGCTCCAAACCGAACAACATGTGACGTCACCAAAACGGCTGGTTCCGTAGAATTCCTTCCACGAATCCTACCTTTCAAACGACCCCCTAAAGGTAGAGAAACCGGTGAAACGGATCTAAAGATATGAGAGCGTCCGGCTATGGCCGCCTCCCGGCGCCGCGGTGGCGAAAAAATCTTGGCCATCGCGATCTTAATGTCGGTGGGCCGGAGCGGCCCGATCGTGCCGTGTGTGAACAGGAGCTCCCACTGGTCGAGGCGTGCGCGGCGCATGCAGACGTTATCGCGCCGCTCGTTGGTGGCGTCCGGCGTTGTCGGCGGCCGGGTTGGCTTTGGCCCGGGCCCGCCCGAAGCCGGCGCATTCACCTTCCATCGCCTTGCGTAGCGGCGGCGGTCTCGAAGTCGGCTAAAGCGGTGGCGTATTCCTCATCGCTTTGGTGAGCGGCCGGTTCAGCTCCAAACCCTAACTCCACTCCGCCTCTGCTCACTTTCTCCTCCTCTCGGCCCGGCAGCGTGGCGCTCTCCAATCCGGCATTGGCGTGGCTGGCGGCGCGAGCGCGGACCACGCGATGGCGTTGGTGTGCCACCAGACCGGCATGCCACGGCGGCGGCGCTCCACCCTGTGGCGGCGCGAGCCTATGTCTTGTCGGACTGGCGTGCCCCACGGCGATGGTGCGGCGAATCGCGCACCTCAGCGCGGCGGTGCGGGAGCGGCGCCCTCCTCCCCGAGCGACGAGGTGCTCGGCCGTGCTACCGGTCGAGGCGCGTCTGTGAGCGGTGGCTTACCTGCGCGTGGTGCGCGCTGGGTGCGGCGGCGAAGGCACCCATGGCGCGGCCACCGGAAGGTGGGGGTGCGGGTGCGGGCGTCGTCCAGCCCGGCCGCCCGCCATCTGGTTGGTTGCCGGTGGACCTCGGGGCGATGGCCTGGCAGACGCGCACTCTCGGTGCCAGCGCTACGCCGGTGCCCAAGGCGAAGCTCTCCCCCATGGACAATGGTGCGGCGGCGCTGGTGGGCACTAGGGGTTGGTGCATGCTCGAGCCTCCACGCGGCGGTTGGCTCGGAAGCCCCACGCGCCCGCCGCCCAGCGCAAAACGGTGGGTGAAGGTACCCTCCCTTGCTCCTCCTCTCATTCACTTGCGGCGCCGGGTCGAAGCGTATGCCTTTGCAAAATAACGATCCGGGGGTCTCCATGGCATTTGGATTAGTTACCATCCCACCGGATTTGGCCTCATGGTGTCCTATTTTGATGCGGTGGTGGTATGCGTTGCGTGGCGGCGTTGGCCTCGGTGTGAGCTAGATCTGGTTACGTAGTTCTCAATTTACTATTTTTAATTTTCTATTACCTCTTTGTTTCCTACAAGGTTATGGCTG
This sequence comes from Hyparrhenia diplandra, assembly GCA_015847255.1. Classification (NCBI taxonomy): domain Eukaryota; kingdom Viridiplantae; phylum Streptophyta; class Magnoliopsida; order Poales; family Poaceae; genus Hyparrhenia; species Hyparrhenia diplandra. The sequence continues at coordinate 15,051 of JADLZK010001360.1, read as the reverse complement.
AGGTATGAAGAGAAGGCGATTGTGATTTGTGGTTGCATGCATCGGTATGATCTCCATCCCTTTCATACCAGTTGCTTCTGTTTTTGGTTTAAACCAACCTTTGTTTCCATCTCTGTTGGTATTCAACGATGTCTGAAGTGAAAAAAAAAGCTAAAGGATATTGAAGTGTTACTATTTTTGTGGTGCGATTAAGTTGTATGCTTCCTGCCCACCTCTCGAAGTAAATAAATCTAAAAGGCATCAAGACATAACTTTTCTTAGCTTATTATTAAACATGCCAATGGTCTTTCAAGTTTTTTACTTATGATATGTATTCCGCCTTTTGGGAAATTAGTGATGCCTGGAGTTAAGTAAGCTAAAAGAAATTAAATTCTTAGCATTTGATGCTTCTTACAATGATGTTGGAGTGGTCTACATGGAAGTGTGGGGTTAAGCATTTGATGCCATTTATCTTGTGACCAGTGTTATTGGTATTTAACATATCTTAAGTTTGTTACTCAAATTTTGTTTCATATATGTCCTTTTTTTTATCAATTGTACTTTAAAAAAAAAAAAACATGTGGTGATAAGTTACCGAACTTCATGTCATACAATTGCAGGTGGATTTGTTTAAATGTACCTCTTGCAGTGAATTCTACCTCGGTGAGCATAACTAACTAGGTGCTTTGTTGTTATGCCTCTCAATGATAGTATCGGTATACTTCATATGCCATTTCTTTGTTGTTTTGCCTTCGCTTGCCTTTAGGCAAATATACGCTTTGTTAATACCAATAGGATGCCAAGCCGAGTGGATTTATGGATTCTCTTTTTATAAGTTTGGTTTCATATTCCAGTATGAAGCTTGAATTTGACATTGGTTTTGAGATTCACATTGCACGGTGTTTGAGAATGTCAAATGGTGATGCATGTGAGTTGTATCTTAGTTGAGTTATTGCCATTGTTAAAAATTGGGGAGGTCGGATGGTAATGCCTTCAAAGACTCTTGGCGGTCTGAAGAGTTTTTTGTTGTAACATTTTCTATGAGTTATGCACATATCTTGATGGAAAGGCAAAGAGATGGAGAATGATGATATTTATAGTTAGTAAATGAACTCCCATTGACTCTTTGCGGTGCTATTGGATTTAGCATTTCGGAGATTTAACTCATGCCTATTTTCTCTCGACTCTTTGCGGGAACCAAATATGATCTTGAGTTTAGATTGAAAAATAGATCGGGGTGTGAGCTTCGAGAGGTGCACATGATATGCTTTCGAGATATATCTATACCTACCTTTCTTGAGGATACCACTGAATTGTGGGTTCACATCATTTTTTTTGTGTGTGCTATGATTTAAATCCATGAAGGTTAAACATAGGTCCATTGATTTCTTCTATTTATTTCCTCATTGCACTACCAGGTCCTTTTAGCAAAGATGACCTGGTGCACTCGATTTATTTATTTATTTATCAGGCTAGCAAACACTATTGGTGTCATTAGTTTGTCCAAATATGAAAGCTGATGTATGGGGAGCATACTTTTCACATGTTTACGCCAATAAACCTGTTGAGATTTTCCGAATGACTTATTTATTTTCTTATGAGCAAGATCCTGCTATTCACATTGATCCATGTCATATTCACGTTGATCCATGTCATGCGCGAGATCTTGATCTTATTGATTTGTGTTGGCCTCTAGGGGTTTCACATATTACATAGCATGAGGATATGTAATTCCGACTCTCTGTTTCTTAGTCGTGCATACAAAATGATATATACCAAATGATGGAGGGATGATGGAAGAAGATCAGGGCTGCCCTCATCTGCACAACGGTGATGTCCTGCTCAATCCAATCACATGGAATGCTTAATTTATTTTAATACTTTTTAGATCTTCTAAATTGATATTGTTTCACACAAAAAAAAAAGGTGAATTGTGCTTGTTCTTCTTTTCCATCCTATACACCATGGACGGGATGGCCTCAGGTTGTACAACAATGTACCGCCTAAAGTCCAAAGCAAATCGTGATATGGCCTTACGAATCATGGACCATTTGTGATATGCCATCTAAAAATGTTCTCAAGAAACATTGTTATGCATCATGTTTTGCACAAGCAAAAGTTGTTTATCATTTAGCATTTTATCCTCACCAAATAGATCGGGGTGCATGGTGCGGGCACTCTCGATTTGTTTCCAATAATGCAATTTGTAAGTCATGTATTATGCCTAAAAAACTTTACATGGTTCGATGGAAAAAACTGTACATTAAAACTATGACTTCTTTTGTTTGCAATTTTAACTACATGGGCGCGTTGTGCCTTTTCAAATTATCTTGGTCCTCATACATTCTGCTCTATTTATATTTATGTTGGTGGCTAAATGTCCGTATCCTCCGACTATTATTAAATAGATTATTCTTTTTTTTCTAATCTTCCTTTTTATTGTTGAAAGGAAATTCAGATACACATAGAAACAAGCGAAGATAGCACTACTTGATTCGGTAGTCAGGGGAAGAAATACAAAACAATAAGCGACCAATATTTCCTCATCTCCCAACCTTTAATTACTTGATTGTTTATCTATTTTTCCCGTGAAGCTTATATATGTAGTAGTCAAACATTTAAACAAGCTGTTTTTACTAAATGTCGTTTTGATCAATTCTGAGATTATCCACGGTGATCTAGACCTTTGCTTGGATGGAGGAGTCACATTTTGTCATCCCGAGGAGACTGTTGCCTACTTTTGTTGGCCTCCTTCGCCGTGTGCCGTGAAGTCCATTTGGTCTTTTTCTGTCGCGGTTGAGATAGGCCTCTCGTCCGTGTCATGTCTTTGGACCGGTGTCGGTGGCCATTTGCTCTCAATATGATGGCTCTAGACTATTTTATGTATCATCATGTACAATTTGGAAACCTATCTCGAAGGGGATCAGATCCTATTGTGTATATATTGCTGCCACTTTATATGTAGAACGAAGTGCTCTGTCATTTCTACATTGTCTTTCCCTCCATTGATCTAAAACAGACGCGGCCAATACCAAACACTGGTTCTTTAGGAGAAGCCGATGTGTTGGAGGCGAAGCCGGCATGAACAAGGGCAAAAGCACGATAAAAAAAGAATGGAAGGAGCAATCGATTTTTCACAGCTTCAAAGGAGCAGCAAACAATGACCAGCGCCGACTTCTCCGTGGTGCCGCCGCTGAATGGGGCCTGAGACAGACATTGTAGTAGTATTTTTTTTGTAAGAAAAAATATATATATGGAGAAAAATGAGTGCTCCGTACTCCTCGTCTGAGTTGGTACTTGGACGGAGGTGATTGGCCGGCAGCTACCTGGCGAAAGCGGACAAGAGCTCACTCATTCCCGCGCACAGCCTCCACCGACCCCGTCACGCGGTGAATCCTGACACACGGACAGTGAGAGTGAGGCAGTCAGCCTGCTGCTGACGCATGCACTGTTCTGTGAGCGCGAGCGCGACATGGCATCCGGCTTCGGCGGCATCGGTGATCCTCTCGATCTCGTCTCGAGCTAAAAAGCACATCCGTTTACTGTTTCGGGAGCTAAACCACCGTCGCCAGCCCGCAGGCAACCGAATCCGCGGCCCCGCGCGCCGGCCACCTCGGTTTATATCTCTCACTCCCCTCGCTGTCATCACGCTATCACTCTCACTCCCCCACTCCACATCGCCCAAGCACCACCACTCCCTCACCCCCATCCCACCGCAGCAGCAGAGGAGGAGGAGGAGGAGGGGATGCCGGCCGGCGTGGTGGACGCGGCCGCCAAGGGTGTCAGGCTGGAGCGTCACGCGGTGCTTCTGCGTCGCGCGTCGGGCGCCAAGCAGCTCGTGTCGGCGTCGTCGCACCTGCTCTTCCGCGCCACCGTGCTCGCCACGCTCGCGCTCGTCGTCCTCTTCGCCGTGCACTACCCGTCCCTGCTCTCCCCACTCCTTCAGCCTCTCCGCCGCGCCCGCCTCCTCCTCCTCCACTTCCTCGCCACGGTCGCGGCACTCGCACCGGAGCCTGCTGGGCTCGGCCGGTGCGTCGTCGTCGTACGGACGCGGCGCGGCGTGGGAGCGGGAGGTGCGGCGCAGCGCGACGCCGCGGCGGGACGGGGCGCTGTCCGTGCTCGTCACGGGCGCCGCGGGCTTCGTGGGCGCGCACTGCTCGCTGGCGCTCTCGGCGCGCGGCGACGGCGTGCTGGGCCTCGACAACTTCAACGCCTACTACGACCCGTCCCCTGAAGCGCGCGCGGCAGCGGCTTCTGGCGTCCCGCGGCGTCGTCGTCCTCGACGCCGACATCAACGACGCCGCGCTCCTGGAGCGGCTGCTCTCCGCGGTGCACTTCACGCACGTGCTGCACCTCGCTGCGCAGGCCGGTGTCCGACACGCGATGCGGGCGCCGCAGGCGTACGTGGCGTCCAACGTCGCGGGCCTCGTCGCGCTCTTCGAGGCCGCGGCCAGGCACGCCGACCCGCAGCCGGCGGTCGTGTGGGCGTCGTCGTCGTCGGTGTACGGGCTCAACACCGAGGCGCCCTTCTCCGAGGACCACCGCACCGACCGACCCGCGTCGCTGTACGCGGCCACCAAGAAGGCCGGGGAGGCCATCGCGCACGCGTACAACCACATCTACGGCCTCTCCATCACCGGACTCCGGTTCTTCACCGTCTACGGGCCGTGGGGACGTCCCGACATGGCCTACTTCTCATTCGCCCGCAGCATCGTCGCCGGCGAGCCCATCACGCTGTTCCGCACCGCCGACGGCGCCGACGCGCGCCGCGACTTCACCTACATTGACGACGTCGTCAGGGGCTGCCTCGGCGCGCTCGACACGGCCGGCAAGAGCACGGGCTCCAAGTCCGGCAAGAAGTCGGCCCCGCGCCGCTCCGCGTGTACAACCTCGGCAACACCTCGCCGGTGCCCGTCACCCGGATGGTCGCCATCCTCGAGAAGCTCCTCGGCAAGAAGGCGCACAAGCGCGTCGTCACGATGCCGAGCAACGGCGACGTGCCCTTCACGCACGCCAACGTCAGCCACGCCGCGCGCGACTTCGGCTACCGCCCCACCACCTCGCTCGCTCGGCCGGCCTCAGCCATTTCGTCGACTGGTTCGTGCGCTACTACAAGGTCGACGTCAGGGGAAACAATGTCCTCGCCGGCAAGACCGCCAAGAGGAAATCCGTGCCCCTGTCCGCAGCGTCGTGAGGAGCCGCGCCGCCACCGCCGCCGCCGTGTTCCCCGGCCGTCCACCACCAAGTGTGCATTCAATTGTCCTTGGAGGCTAGCTAGCTAGCAGTGTCCTGTAACTTTGCAAGGTGCTTATTGTTTAAGCCTTGCTGCATTTGCTTCTTCATGATGCTACTACCATAGCAGTGCTTAGTGGCATGGAAAAGGATCCATGGATAAACTAAGCTTAATTAACTGCTTAAGAAAAGAAAGAAAAGGTAGAAAAGAAAAGATGTGGGTATCAGGGTGTGGTATAGATAGACAACAGAGCAAAGCAAAGGGAGCCATGTCTGAACAAAGATGAGGTCTCTGGCTTCCTTACTGTTCAGATCATTCTGCTCAAATTATTACTATTTTTTGGTCAGATACTACTATACTAGTATCATTCTTGTTCACTGTGAGTCTGTGACCTATAAATCTCATCATGCCATGAAGGCATGAACTCAAAGATGCTGTGATTGATGTAAATCCAAGAAGCTGCACTGTTGCAGGCTGCCAGAATGGCATTGTTTATGTTTCGGCGGTGGACTTGATGCATTCCTCACATACATATATTTATATAAACCTGTGCAAATTTGGGCGCTGCATTTGCCTCTTTGTTGCGGTTCTCTGCACCAGGGTATCTTACTGCATGTGGAGCGATTGAGCAATCGGTTCTGAATTTTGTTGCAATGCAGCGTGGCTGGTGGTAGCGGACAGGAGAAATGAATTTGTTTGGGCCTCTTGGTACAGCTCCTTTTAGAGTGGTGCACTAGACGGGGGAGAAAAAGGACGGCGGTTTGCACCTCCTTGGTGGCTGGTTCCTTGGCCTCTTGCAGCTGCTGTTTCCCAAGCTATTTCACCAAGTGTGATCGTCCATCCTAGCAGCAAATTTCAGCAATAGGCTAGTCCTTGCAGTGTGTGAACTGTCAACCGAGTATCACGAGAGGCTACTGCTACTGGTAATGCAGCGTGTTCCTACACTGACAGAACTGTTTTTATCTGCATGAATGGCTGTGGTACAGCACATTCTAGTAGGTGCGCCTTGGATTCCGACGGAGCTCAATGCATTCCATGCATTCCCAAGGCCATTGGCACCATTGTCCATGTGGCCCTAGATCCAACCATCATTCATGTCATGCCGTGACGACGATTCCGCTCCGCTCACTCAGCTCCTGCCTGCCACTCGTCTCACTGATCCAAGCCTCGCTTCATGCCATCGAGTGTGAACAGCAATGCATTGAAGAGCTTGCCTGCATACGTACATACAGTACTCAGCAATGAGGCCTCTGAATACTTTTTAGCACTGGCAGTCTGAATATGTGGTCATCTTTTTCAGCAGAAGGAAGACATTTTGAATCCGATGCTGGACTCGGCATCTTCAGGGATTGATGCTGGCAACTGGCACTGGACTCCACTTCAGGCCGTCTACCCTACCCTTTATTAGTTGATGAGAAGCAAACAACCGAAGATGTCCATCCCCTGTTTAATGTCAAGATCGAAAGGTCAAGCGATTAATGCAGCATTACAGTGCAACTTTCCAACTAATCAGTCCTTGTAGGTAAATGACTACAGTCTACTCGTACCACTTGAGCTACTACATACAAATACAACCACACGAAGTCACAAAAGTCTACAGTGCCCATTGGCATGGCCCGGTACTGTACAACTAGGCCTGGCTGGGTTTTCTTGTCGCTACTGCTGCACTAGAAAGAACAGAAATCCTGGTCCCCGTCACCCCGTGGACACGGCGAGCTGGAGGATTAAGCAGCGATTGACCTGTATCAGGCTATCAGCATCAGGTTAAGCTGGTGGTGACCTCATCTAACTAACTTTGGTCCCCCAGTGCCTCACCACTTGGAGTAGTCGTAGTCGCAGCCAGTGATGCCTGTCTTTTTAACTTTTCACCGACAGAAGAGCCATGGATGAAACAACTGTATGTATCTGAGTTTCGCAGCTTGTCTTGTCCTGCTAATTGCATCCAGGGTGGTTGCTAATTGCTCACCCCATGTGTGCTTGTTTCTGCTGACATTTATCATTTATGTGATTAATATTGTAAACAGTGAACAGTGGCCACAAACCTGGAACCAAACCTGGCCCATAAACCAAAGAATTGGTTAGTGAATTCAATTTGGATGGTACTGGGGTACTGTTGCTTATAAAGTTATAACTTCTGAATTGACATAGGAAGCTGTTTCCCAGGACAGGAGACTGACTTCACCATATGGTTCCTGCACATCCAGGACTAAATCATGCCCATAATGGCTCAATAACTGAACATGAAGTACAGACTACATTGATCCCTTTTTCTTTCCTCATTCCATGGGAATTGAAAACTTATGAAGACATGGCACCAACTCCAGAACACCAAGACAAATCAATAACTGCATTTGCTTCGGTAGTTACTGGCAAAAAGGCTAGATTTTTTTATTTGGAGCTGTTGTGTGTGCTACTATTGCATTGCAGCACACTTGTACCTGCCACCATGCATCTTTTTAATCTGTCTCGTCGCGTCCCTTGGTCCTTGGGGCTGAAGCCTGCCATGCATGGATCACTGGACGAACCAGCTGAAACTTTGGCTTTCCATCAGCAGCAGATCTCGGATCACTGATCACACAACCCGATCTTACAAGAACTTTTCCCTTTTTCCTGACAAATGCAACCATGCATGTGTCGTCACCGAGGTTTCTTCGTTGCTCTGCTTGAACTAGTGCTCCTCTTGCCCAGTCCTTTCTCTTTGCGCTGCCGAACGACATGCTGCATTCCACTGAAGCTCGTCAGGGCAATCGAGGGCCTCTTTTTGTGCCCTTCTCTGGATGCATGATCGATTGACCCCTGCCTGTCTCATGCCTCCTGGGATTGGGAAGGAAATCGAGAACCAATTGTGCCGGAGAGAAGGTCAACTTGTTGGTGGAAAGCATGGGGCCATCATGGCACTGAGGTCGGGCTGCCCTGGACGCTGTGTTTTTTTTCAGAACAAAAACCGAACATTCTGCGGCGCTGAGAAGGGAAGATCGCGTCGTGCGAGCCTGGATGGATGGATCATCATGGAGTTGACCCATAGCGTCAACGCGGCGTATGTGGGCCCGTATTGCGGCTTCCTGAAGGAACCGGACGGCCCATGGAGTACGAGTCACCTCGGACAACCCAAAACGGGCCTCAGTTTCAGTTGAGGCCCATCTGGCAAACGCAAACGGAGTAGAGGAGGAAAAAGGTCCGCCGCAGCCGGATGAAACAAGTCAACAGACGAAATTGCCCAACCAACCAAGCCAGCCGAACGACACATGTCACCGGAATGGGCCTCCGCTCCACCCACGTCTCCGCCGAGGCCCAACGTTTCGCATGCGCACGCCGCCACGCCGCGCCGCGCCGCCTTTGCGGGGGTCACCGTCAGCGGTGCGGGACTCCCGGGGAAAACAAGCAATCGGAGAGTCCACAGACCAGAGCCATCAGCAAAGCCAGCCAGCCTCGAGTCCTCACGAACTCCCCCATCAAGCGGCCGGCGGGCTGAGCCTGAGCGCCGCCGCTGGGATCATCACGCCGGTGCCCGATCTGCTCGCCCGGAAACCTGTTCCTGTTGCTGTTGCTGTTCCTGTCTTTGGACGGACGGAGCATCCCGGACTTTGGGGTCCCGCTCCTCACCGAATCGGAGCGGCTAGGCGTCAGTTTGGTCCGAGATCGGGAAGGAACCTGCCGCAGAAGGCTCCCGGCTAGCTCTACAGGTCTTCTGCTTCCTTTCTGGAAGGTTCTGCCGGCTGAGGTGTACGGCTGCAAGCGGTTGGGTCTGGGCTGTGCGTGGATGCGCTGCGTCTCCGGAGCTGGAGCCGGAGCATACGACGAGGCTGCTGCTGCTTGCTGTTGGGGCGCGGGGTGGCCCGGGCTGTCGTTCCACCTGCTGTGGCTCTGGGTGGGGATCGGCGGCGGGGAATGAGTCAGCGGATGGAGGAGGACTGCACTTACTGCTCCTGACTTCCTGAGTGTTAGTATACAGCACCTGGATTCCGGACCAACGAGAGAGCTGGAGCCGATTGGGCAGGCAGTTGGATCGTTCTGATTGATTGATGATTGATTACCCGTTGCTTTGCATGCAGTGGCACAAATCAGGAGTTGATTCCAGTGTTTGGGCACTGTGGTAGCTGAGCTCCAACAGTGGTGTGGTGGTGGTGGTGCGCTCTCTGCACCAGCTTCGGCCAAGGCGCTACCAATCAGGATATGGTGGATGAGTGGAATCCGGGGTGCGTGTCTGGAGATCGTCTGGTTGAACTGCCGTGCTGGGGATTCTTCAGTCTCATTGTATATTTACTGGGTGTGCAACGATGTCGAGATGCTTCCCGTTTCCGCCGCCAGGGTATGAATCAAGGCCCAGGAATGAGGAGCACCACAAGGATTTGCTGAGAAAGGTTCATGCTCTGTGTCCCTTATTGGTTTGCTAAAATAGACTTTAATTTGATGGTTCATGAATCATGAGAGATGGATTGTTCAGAAGCTGTTGTACTTACCATATTGATGTCATCCTTCGTCCTTTAAATCAGAAGGGTGGTCAATGATAGTAGTACGTAGTTAAGCAACACAGTTAACATGAATATGAGCACAGTGATCCTATCGAACCACCAAAATGTACTTATTTCTACCAAATGCTATTTGGCAAATTAAATATCCGAGAGGGAAATCATGGCAAACATAAGAAAGGCTATATCATGGCAACTAGTTTTGAGAGTGTTAGATGTCACAAAACAACAGAGAGCTACCAATGTGTTTCGAGGAAAAAAAAAGAGCAGCAGGGAAGGACCCTGCCTCTTGGCCCCTTATCCTAGTATATAATTCTTAATCAGCTTCTTAGAGACTCTACTTCTTTTTGCCTCTTTGAAAATATAGATCCATAAAATCTGGGAAATATGGATTGTTTTTCTTTTTCTTTTTTTATGTCTGAGGAAAACGACATGTTTACCTGATATGTGTATTGCTTAAGGGTCAAATTCAAAAGGGTGCATTATGGACTTTGTAACATTTCCTTGAGGGACTGAAGTTCATAACTGAAAGTCTGAAACTATAAAAAGAATTTCACAATTTACACATAACTTTATTTCGAACCCATATTTCTTTCACATTTTTGTATAGATAAATTGTGCATCCTATGCTATAACTATGATAAACAACGTTCTTTCACTTAAGATATTTATATAGCTCAGGCCTCAACTATGCGGGATGATTAAGAAATATTGATTGATAGTCTGTATGTCCTCATCAACCACATGTTGACATCCCTACATGTTTTTTTTTTTTTTTTTAGTACTTGGTTGTGTACCCTATGTGTTATGTTTTTGTTAGTACTTGGTCGCATCTTTGTATAAAAACCACCATTCTACAGTAGGACTTGATCTGAACTTCAGCAGTATTTTTTCACATTATTTTGCTGTGTACTACATCATTACCTGAGTGGACCCTACCCCTTACGATTGCCTTCTAAATTTCTGAACATTTCATAGGCTACTATGACTTGTTCATTCTACTATTACTGGCTGCACCTTGCTATGTGGTTGGGTTAACCTGGAAGTACAAGAGCGTGGTGTCTGGTGTGTAATATTTTTTCTTGGAGTAAATGACATGAAATAAGTTTTCAATTTGATATGCCTGAACATATTTTGCCTTGGATCTTAGATCCTGATTCAAATTATTTCAGCATGTCTCAACCATAAATCCTGAAGTAACATATATGTCCTGATGAGGAACCATAACTGCAATATTGTGATGATCATCTCTGAAAATCCAATGAGGTACTTATAGTATTTTCTTAGCAAGTACCAAGGGCTAGGAACAATGGTCAGTATTGAATGTGTGAATTATTAATTCTCTATAGTGAATTCACTGGTATTGAATATGTGCAGCTTATTTCAGGAAAAGCACAAGGATAAGAAGCACAGAAAGGCAAAGGACAGGGAAAAAGGAGAAACAAAAGAAAAGGGTAGAGATCATAGGAAAGATAAGCACAAAAAGTAAACACAAAAGAGCGAGAAGTGCGGGGGGGCGAAAAAAAGAACAAGGACATATATAAAGACAGAAACCAAACTTTGAGACAGAAAACACCTGAAGAAAATTGGCAGCATGAATCAGTCAAAGACATTATACCTGCTGATGAGTTGGTTACCCGAATTTTTTGATCAAGGAGATCATACAGACCACAAATATAACAATACTGAGTTGCTTCCTTGGAGCACTGACAGCATTGGTTGTACAGGTTCTAAAAAGAGAAGGAAAGGGAAATTGCTTGGCAGAATGGTTAAGAAATCTGGACAAGCAAGAGAAGACAATTATGGGATAGTGCAAAAGAGTGTTAGTATTGCTCATGCTAATAAAAAAGGGATGGGTAGGGGTGTCGATTCTAAAACTGAAATAAAGAATGGGAAGAGACTTCAAGATAGATCAGCTGAAATGCATTCCAGAAGAAGGTACAATTGTAATGGAGTTGGTGTATGCCATGATAATTCTGATACACAAAGACACTCTGAAGGTGTACATGCTGCAACTGGCAGAGTCATATCTAACCCAAATACTTTTCAGAGAAAGGAAGAAAGAGGACAAGATCCTAATAGTTCTGTCCATTCTACAAACGTGAAAAATGACAGCAGTAGCACAAGAGGTATGGGGGAGGAAAATCAAAGTGCTAACAATTTCCGTTGCAAGATGGATCGGCAATTTGCACGAAATAAAGATGGAGCAGTTGAAGGGAAGGCCAAAGCTAACTATCATAAAGGTCTTGAAGGCAAAAGATAGAGATAGTGTTGTAAAGAAAAAGAAAAGACTGAATGCAAAAATGAAGAGAAAGAAGTGGAGAGAAACGGCACTGTCAATGAACAGAAACACAAAGATCTTGGTGCACTTGGTGCAAGCAAGGGGCAAGGTCGATAATCTGTTGCATTTGGGCTGTCTTAATGAGCAAAAATTTGTTTCTGATGATATCAGGAAAATAGAAGACTTTGACCTAATAGCTCTCCACGTGGTAAGTTCCTTTTCTCTCCTTTCTTTATGTTTTTCTGGTGAGTGCCTTTTATATAAAGTAGTCAATGGCCTTTTCTGCCTCCTTTTCTATGGGCATTTACTTCATAATAGCACAAGCATGCTAAATACTCTACTTTAGCATTTAAATTCTACTTGTTTTGAGTCTCATTTGGACTATGTTGACAGAACACAGTATGAGAACAAATAAGCTACCAGTGATATCTGTTTCCAATCTTGTGTGAACGAGAAAATATCACAGCATCCTCAGCGGATCACACATCATTCTTGTACAGATCTAATTGGGTTGAATGCTTTTGATACAGGTCAGCATGCGTGCCAGCATAGCTACAACAATGGCATCACTGGCTCTAGTTATTCAGAGGAGCAAATTACTTCAGTTTCTTCATCTGGTTATGTGAGTAACAATGGTTATCTGAAGCAACCTCACCCTGATACCAAGTATCTGAGCCAACTGCACTGCATACCTTCAACACAGGACTTCTCAGACATTGATCAGGACTGGTTGTTTCCGGTGGATCATGTTAGGCAGAAAACAGTGACACTTGAGGTTGCAGAATCTCGCCAAGTTTGGTCTGATGTACAGCTAATTGATACTGCAGATGTAATTGCTATGCCCTACGTTGTTCCTTTGTGATGGCACTCACAGTAATATACACGGTGAGTTGGCTCTGAAGGTCCAGGAGATTGCCTGACTACTTTACAACTTACTGGGCTGTATGCCTGTATATCAGGTTGTTCCATTGAAGTAATCTATTTGTTGGTGGGATTTCTAGGCACACTGTTTGTTGAACTGAGAGCAAACATTATCTGTGCCCAAACTCAGCACTTTTGGTGTATGGTTGGCGATTTTCTTGTCTCTGCTGTATCCAATCATTCTAATAAGCAATACTCAAATTGTTGTAGCATTCTTGTCTCTCTAGGAAAGGGGGAAAAGTCGAGAGGTCCTGCACATTTGAATTAGACTGCAATCTAGGCAACCTTTGCCAAGATATTTTGATGTGTAGTATGCGCATTGCTCTCTTACATAATGTGTTCAGGTAAAATGGCGTGAAACAAGGGAAATCATATATAGTTACTACTTTACGTTGTACCCAATTTAGTTTGTTATATTGTTCCAAACAGTTGTTTAGATCCATACGTGGTGCTAATGGCTATACATTACTGATGGATTTGGATCCAGTATCATGCGTCCCTGCTCTAGAGGCTTGCAACTGTTGACTTACTGCATATGTTGTGCTCATTGCTTGGTACCAACATGCACATAGGTAGCACAATCTTAATTTATATGTTGAAGCATGCATTGTTGACCTATAATAAATAGCAATTACATGAACTGCATAATAAATCTAAAGTAGAAAACCATTAGTGTCATAGTCTGAATCAGCCTCGTTGAGCAATTTGCCGTCATCGTCCTCACCATCATTCTCATCGTCAATGGAAACAACATTATACTTTTTGTGCTCCACGTGCTTAGCCGCATCTGCCTGTTCTTTATAGCTACTTTGCCTCCAACTTGATCATCAGCGGCTAGAAACCAGTCAAACCACGACTGGGTCTCCGCCGGGGCTTTATTTCTTTTCCTCGTTTGTGCTGGTGGAACCCACGGCTTGAAATTCTCGTGTGGTTGGGAATCCAGACCCATTGAAGATCAGGATAAAACTTGGATCAAACTTGTCAACCAATCAATAAAAGAAGTAGCACATCTCCCATTCCTCATAAGTTAACATAACCACTAAACAGTGTCCATGATAATTGGACAGCCAAACATACGAAAATGATTACTTATGAATGTTATATATTGTACACGATAATCACCGAATGCATAGCAGGCCCGTGCAATAGTCTCTGGACGGCGCTCAATTGATCCACCTAGGCTAGATCACCGATAGTTCAGAGTGGACCAGTGCAAGACATGTTTAGATGGAGTATATGCTAAAAAAAAGACATGTTTAGATTATAATAACACTTTTAGATGAACCCCGTTTTTTTTTAAAAAAAAAGCTCACTTAGATGAACCCCTCTTTTGCCACTCCTCCTTACGCAACATGTTCTTCTTCTCCTTCGAAACTATAACCTAATGTCCAATTAATTACGTACATGATAACATGTAGAAAAACCATTTTGTTCTATAAAGGACAGCTAGTGTCATGTAAGAGTGGTAAAAATATTGTTATTTGTACAATACTTTTTTATGGTCACAATATTTCTATTCCTATCCTGTCGTGTCAAGCCTTCTTTTTGCTCTGTGTCTATTTTTTCAACTTGTATACCTTTTTGTTTTCGATTATATAGTTTTTTCAATGGACTTAATGCCACTATGTGGCTCTACTGCCTTTATGCCTTGCGGAGAATAAACATTGGCTTAGCTAGATTTGTTTATAAGGTTGACAAAGTGTGACTATTCTAACATACAAAAGTATTTTGCAACCTACTCTTTAACCCTATTTAGCATAAAAACCCTTAGTAAATTATAGAATGAAAAGAGTGCTTGGAAGATTAAATTTTTCATGAGATATTGAAGTGTCAGTAATCTTTAGTAGTTCTTGTTAGAGCATGGAATTTTTTTAATGAGTTCATACCATTTTTTATTGATGATGGAAATGTTTCTAGTTTATGGGAACTATTGCTCCATGTATAGCGGAAAGAAAACTTTGACAATTGTCACAAAGAGAAAAATTATTCTGACTTTAGAAAAATGTTGTTATAGCTTCTTGGTTTGTGAAATTGGTATATGTTCATGTGAAAATAGCTTCTAGCTTCAATAGAAAAATATTCAATCTTAATAAAATATAAAAAGTTCCATTACTTATTTATAATTTACTATATATTTACTAGCCACTGATAGTGTTCAATAAAGATAA
>JADLZK010001359.1:0-65098 GCA_015847255.1 Hyparrhenia diplandra | reverse complement strand
AAGCTCATGAAGCGTAATTTTATTGCTAAATGGCGTCGAGATGATTTGGCGGCCTCAAGAGGGATAGATCACCTCCCTAAAGATGGTCCTATGTCCAAGGGACACGAGTCCTCATGCTCTACCAATCGGGCTCGGGAGGTGATCCATACATTTTAGAACCGTAATATTTGCTATTGGATCCTACATGCACTACAAGAATACGATTTTTTTATGACAAAAACGACCTCATGGCCGGGGCCTAAAATGCGTCATATAATCTCTACTATAATGGCGACACTTATTTATTTTTGGCATAAACAACGGTCCGTTAGATCTCACGGCCAAAGGGCTATGATTCAAAAGTTTGTCACAGGTCTTACATCCTCACTCGCTCGCACGCTACTCCTCCTCTCACGCGATACATGCGCGCACGTCCTCTGCCGCCGGGGATCGAATCAGGTCCCATGCTCTTTTATTGTCTTTTAAAATAAAAAAAAAGAAATCGGCCCCCGCCCCCTCTCCATGCCGCCGCCACCGCCAGTCGACCGTGAGCGCCTCGCCCATCTCCACCCGTCCCCCACCCTCTCCTCCAAATCGGCAGATCGGCTGCCGCAGCTCCCCAGGATCAACATGTAGGGAAGCCAGCAGGTGGGCGGTGACACATCCTCGTGGCGTCAGGAAGGCGTGCCCGGCGGTGCGGATGCGCGCCGCATTGCCGACGCGCGGTGGCTGGGCGGATGGCCGAGCGCGATGCGTAGGGGCGGACGGCCCGTGCCCTACGCCCGAGCGCGACGCGGCGGTGCTGCGGGCCGAGAGCGGCGAGGCAGGGGCGGATGCGCGCTGCGGACGGCCGAGCGCAATAGGGTGGGCCGGACATGCGGTGCTGCAGGCCAAGCGTGACGCGGCACGTCGGCGGAGGTTCGGCGGGGCGCTGGTCGCTGCCTCGCGGTGCGACCATCCACAATTCAGACGCAGGCGGACTGCGGTCGAGCAGGATTGGCTGAGGCCATCAACGTACGAGGACGACATTGTGAACTGTGATCATTATCTCCAGTAAACCTCGGATCTGTAAGTTTCGTTTTTCCCCTCGGATTTTGCTTTCAGTATATGCAGTAATGTTAATCGTGCACCCTACATCGTCACTGGTTTTACACAAGTAAACGCATGGCAATGCTAGAAACTTGTTTTGCAGAATGACAATGGAGGTTTTAATTTCCCTTCTGTATGTTATTGACATGATTGCTTGTCAAAGCACTCGTTTCTGAATGTCATATATGGAATATAATCGTGAGTGAAGCTTTGCACGAGCGAAATAATATATTTTTTTCGGTTGTGATGTGGTTCATCATGCAGCTTATAATATGGTTATGTCAATCGATGTTTTGCAGAATGATGATGCTATGAGCTTGTCAGTAAAAGAAAATACATGGCAGCTCAGAAAGAAAAAGCGCACTACTTTAGGCGAAATAACAAATAACAACACAGGTACAAACGCTTCCTCAGCCGTCATGGAATTTATTTTGTAATTTTCTCATTTCGTTAATCACTTGTAGCACCTGTCGATGAGGCTGAGCAAACGGGGAAGAAAGGAATAGAAAACAGCGTGAATACCAAGCAAGGCTAAGGGCTCAAGAATCAATCAAGTAGAGAGAAAAAGAAATAAGAAGCGCGGGAACAACGAGCATTGAAGCAGACAAGCTCATCATCGACATATACATGCCACTTTCGTTAATTGTGCTTCCGTTCCTATTTGCAGTGTTACTATTTATAAGCGATAATAGTAGAGATAATTTATTTAAGTATAAAAAGATTATGTTTGTGACCCTGCAATCCACTGATTAAGCCCCTGTTATTTTTTTTTTTCCTTTTCCAGGTGTTCCTCTAGAAGATCCTAAACCCAGGAGCTCATTCAAGAAGCCAGAAGGTTTATATTTTTTTTTTCAAGATTCTGGTTTTGTTCTATTCAAAGAATTTCTAACTTTTATTGACTCTAGGAATGCAAGCCCTGTTATGCATAAATAAAGAAGTGTTAATATTGTTTTTATGTTTTATTGAATTCTTAGAACGAAAGCCAGAGCTAAATGCTAAGATTATGGTCTTCAGAGATTTTAATCCATTGTCATTGACAGTGTTTGATACCGATGTCTGCGAACTCAAAGGTATTGTTGCCTATTTGCCATGAATAAATAGGTATTGTTGCATCAGTTTTGTATGGGAAACTGTGAGTGAAGTTAACCTACTTTTGCAAAAGGAAATTTCCTTTGACTGATTTTTCTGGGTTTATCATTTTAAAACAGAGGGTTTAGTTTAAGTTTCATTTGCATTGCTTGATTATCCTGCAAAACATTGAATTGCTGCTGCGGTGTTGCAATTTGTGTTCAGAAACTACGTATGCACATGCGATACAACGTTTGGTTAATTAACTGAACCGCCAATACTTCCTTAAAGTATTTAGTCTCAGACTATTTGCTCATGTTTACCAGGACTATTTGCTCTTGTTTAGTGATTATTCAGACTATTTGCTCATGTTTAGTGATTATTCAGGCTGTGGTTGTTTCCTGATTTTTTAACAAAAATTGATGCAGGCAATGGAATTTGACTAAAGATATTTTTCAAAATTCTTGGAACTATCTGGCGTGTGTAAAGCTGTGGTAAACCTGCTACCTGTTACTCTATCTTCTTCTCCTTGGGATATTCATGCTTTTGTTAGCATATGAATTGAAGTGTGAACAAACTATTCATCTGGTGAACTCAAGTGAGATAAATACGGGTAAGAAATACCGAGATTTCAGTACTTAAGTTAGAAATCTGGAATCTATGCTGTCTTGTTGTTTGATTTATCCGGTTATGTGTCATTTGTAGCGTTAGCACGAGGCATTATACTAGTGTGTCATAATATGACGGAAAACACGTTGTCATCACAAAATGGAAACACCATGACTATTT
Source organism: Hyparrhenia diplandra (assembly GCA_015847255.1). Taxonomy (NCBI): domain Eukaryota; kingdom Viridiplantae; phylum Streptophyta; class Magnoliopsida; order Poales; family Poaceae; genus Hyparrhenia; species Hyparrhenia diplandra. The sequence goes on along the minus strand of JADLZK010001359.1, from coordinate 62,173 downwards.
GTGACGGAGGGATTTTTTGGTCGTCACATAAGGAGTGCACTATATATGACGATTCGGTTTTTTTGTCACAAAATATGATTCCCCCAAAGCAATTGAGACAGCAGTAGGATTTCGTGGCGCCATTTGATGCTTTTGTGACTTAGTCAAACTGTCATTGAAATAAATAGCAAAATATATAGCAAAAACAAGTATACAACAGGCTTCAACCTCTATATAGAAAAATATAGGGAACATTATATATGTAGAGCATGAACAATATAGGGACACATGCATTGTCTCATCTCTTTCCATCGATAAACATCCATTAATACATATTGACTTAAGTTGCAATATCTCATCACAAACTAACATAAACACCACTTTGTGGCATCAAAATGACCAAGCACTATGGTAGATAACTGGTAGATAAACACCACTTTGTCGCGAGGAATGACCAAGCACATGACAACGATAGCCTCCAAATGTACCAACCTGCTATACAATTATAAAAAAAGAATGCATTAGATTAGCAATGATAACAGTTATAAAAAAAAGAATGCATTAGATTCACTAGTTACCTCTATGTCATTATAGTTCACTACAAGTTCATTTGCCTCAAACTTTCTTGCCAAAAATGAGTGAAGTATAGGTCACCGATGTTAAATGCACGCGGATCTCCCAAATATAGACCAACGTTCTCACTAATACATCCTCCTTTGCTTCACAACTTCACGCCGACATGGTCTACTAACGGCGAGTTAACCTTTGGGCGTGTCGGCCGGATCTCTAATCTTACGGGCAACCACCTTTGCACGATATCCATCCGTAGTGTGCGTTGGTATTGGATTAGCCCATGTCCAAACATAACCCGGTCGAGACATTGTGCAGGTAAGAATCGATGCATAACTACAACCAAAGGTTAAGTCATATAGTTCAACCTATAATTATTGGAAAAAATTATGAGAACATCTCTAGAATACCACATCAATTCTAGGTATAAAGATGCGTGACAAATTAACATATCGAGATTACCACATCATTTTGGTTGCTCGAGCACGGTTTGCGGCAACTCCCTCAACATCGACAAAGCGCGTTCCTACTTTTAAATTGTCATCAACAGTTGGAGAATGTAGGTAGAGTGTACCCATGTTCTTGAAGCTTAGTTACACATGCCATGACAAAGATATTTTTGTGTAACCGGCGGGTCGGGTGACGACTTTATTCCAACCTCACGAGATGTTTATAGGATTTCCACCTCTCCTAGGGGCGATGGAAAAGCTGATTTGACATTGGATTTGTTGTCCTAATTCACTATGAAGATCTTTGTGAGTCTTTGGACGACCACTTCTTGAACACCAAAGTACGAGAGAGTGTGTTTAAGCCAAGTGATTTGGTCAAGTGGCTGCAATACATATAAAATTCATATAAATGGTAAAGATACATATACATATATATACTCCCTCCGTTCCAAATTGTTGTTCATTTTGGCTTTTCTAGATACATTGATTTTGCTATGCACCTAGTTATACATTATGTCTAGATACATAGTAAATCAAATGAATCTAGAAAAGCCAAAGTGAACTACACTTAGAATCCTGAGGGAGTATTTCTAAATTAATTATACAAATACTTACTATTATTCGAACATTTTCCGCTATGGTGGGCATACATATTGGATCGAGGGTCAAATCCGGGTCGTTAGATGGCCACATCTTCCTATGACTTCGGAGGTGGAAGATTATGTCCAACCTTCTAACATAGATATAGAAATTAATGGCGGCCCGGTGATGAGTGAATTAAATACCCATTTGTGCATACAAACCGCATATGACAAACTGATTTAATGCAAAACCGAGACAAACAACATGAGTTCAAATAGCTCGGCTAAAATACATGAATGATGCTCCAATTATAATAAAATACATTTGAAAGTAAAAAATGATTCAATGCAAAAGGCGAGTTCGAATAGTTCAAATCGGTATAATAGGCGGCAGTTCATCTACAATTCATCTCAAATTCATCTAAAAATCAGGTATGGCATCATAGGCGGCGGCTCATCTACAATTCATCTCAACTTCATCTCAAGTATAGAATCATAGGTAGTGGCATAATGGTGTATGCGCATCAAGCGAACGGGGGCAGAGGCGGGGGGGAGGGCATTACCAGATGCGGGTCACCGCGTGTAGGCGGCGGCGGCACTCGCTCACCGGCGGCCGATGCGATTCACCGGCGCGCGGGAGGGGCGGAGAGGAGGAGGCCGGGGCGCCCTCAGGGAGCGTGCCGGGGAGGGGGGCGGGGAGATCGGGACGGGGGGCGGAGGCGGACCCGGCTCGATGGGACCCAAGGGGCGGGGCACCGAGCACGGCGAGGCCCCGGCTGAGTGGCGGCCGGCTGGGGTTTCGGCGGCGGCCTTGCGTGGGCGCGGTGGGAGGAGGGGAGAGGAGGGAGGGAGGGGAGGGTGGCGGCGGATCGTGCGCGCGGAGGACCCGGAGTGGAGGCGGAGGAGGCGGCCGGCCGTCGGCGCGGGATTCACATGGACGGTGTGGATGAAGTTGGAGGAGGCCGGGGATTTGGGCAGCGGGGAGGAGGGGTTTGGACGGCGGCAGCGCGGAGTCAGCGGGTCGGCCAATTCTACCGCGTATGAGAAACTAGAGGAATTTTTAGTTTTTAATATAAAACTAAAAATAAGACATTTTAATATAAGGTACCTTAGTATAAATATAAAATATAGTATAATACCAAATGTAGGTCTTGGCCAAGTTCTACAAAACTTCGAATTCATGACTTTTTCGACTTCATGTATTTTGTTTCCTAGGGCATAAGCTACCTTGTGGCAAAGTTTGGCGCCATTCTGGATCTTTTAGGGGTGAAATTTGGTGAATTATGCATTGAAAACACTAGAACTATGCAGCGACCTCCACATGTATTTGTTTCCTAGGGCATAAGAGACCTTGTGGAAAAGTTTGGCGCCATTAGGATCTTTTTAGAGGGGTGGACCTAGTTCAACGCATAATTACCGGTGAAGTCGCGAAAATCGAATAAACTAAAAAAGTACCAAAGCGAATTCCAAAAAACTCAAACTTGGTGGTTGCTTCACAAAAGGCATTTGGAAGCTGAGAAAAGTTTGAGAGCAATACAATACTTGGAGCCTTTCATCGAACCATGTCTATGCACTAGGGTTCTTAGGGATTATCTTTGTCAAGTATTGTATTGCTCTCAAACTTTTCTCAAAGCTCCAAATGCCTTTTGTGAAGCAACCACCAAGTTTGAGATTTTTCAGAATTGTTTGGTACTTTTTAAGTTTATTTGATTTTTCGTGACTTCACCGGGTAATTATGCTGAACTAGGTCCACACCCGAAAAAGATCGGGAATGGCGTCAAACTTTTCCACAAGGTTTCTTATGCCCTAGGAAACAAATACATGTGGAGGTCGCCGCATAGTTCTAGTGTTTTCAATGCATAATTCACCAAATTTTGTCTCACCCCGCACGGAAAAAATATAGTAATAAAAAAAATAATTGTCCTAAAATGTAAGTTCTTGTGTGGGACCATATTTTGGCTATAAATGTTCTGCTAAAAAATCTCAAGCCATTTCGACAAAGTTGGAGTGCTATGTAGTTCAAAATATAACAAGTCTCTCACATAGTTCATGAAACTATGTGGGAGACTTGTTATATTTGAACTACATGTTATTACAACTTTCTCAAATGGAAATTTGACCTACATAAACTTTGTTGGTCTCGATGAGTTATGAAACTTTCATGTTCAAAAGTTTTTCAACCGAGTTCATTTCGTGTTCCGTTTGACTCGAGTTTTGACCGAGTCAAAGTTTGAATTCAAAACTTGAATTGCTCAAATTTTGGCGCATGAAGAGGTCACTGAATCAACACCATAACTTCGATGCAGCATGATTTTAGAAAATTTTTAGGAAAAAGAATCACCTCATTTGGAGTTCGTATGAGGGAGAACGACTAGTTACAAGTTTTAATCCGAGGAAAAAAAAGAAATCGCTTGTTCATCATGAACATGTGACGAACAAGGACGATTTTTTTTCTTTTAATCTGAGTCAAAATCTTATAACTAGTCGTTCTCCCTCATACGAACTCCGAATTTGATTATTTTTTCCCCAAAATTTTCTAAAATCGCACTCTACCAATTTATGGTGTTGTCTTTCCCATTTAAATTCATGACTTTCCCATTTAATTTGAAATTAATAAATAATAAACAATAGAAAATATTGTGGTAAAACTAGTTCTGCACAATTTGTGGCCCAAGGCCTAACAATCTCATCTCCATCTGCACCGTTGGATTGATAATGGATAGTGAAGATGAAAAGTGGCTGAAATTTTTCGATGAGCCCCAATGGAGCGCGGCAAGGTGCGCTGACTGAAATTTGTATGGCTCAGGCGCGCAGGCCGAAATATCTCCACCGTGACTTATCTCTGCGCTTCCCCAAATCTCGGTCTTTCCTCTTTCTCTTCCTCCTCTCACAGACTCCAATCGCGCCAGCAGCGGCTCCCGTGCGTCCTCCCTCGTTGCGCAGACGCTGCCCTCGCTCGTCGCCCTGACGCTCGCCTCCGGCTCCAGCACCCGGCCCATCCTCCGCCGCCTCTTCGCGCTCCGGGACGCGCTGCCGCTGCTCGACTACAACGGCGCGTGCGTCCGCAAGATGCTGCTGTACCAGTCAGGGCTGCTGACGGCAGCGACGTCCTTCGTTCTGCCTCTTCTCCTTTGTGGTGACGACCCAAGGTGTCCCCCTCCGCTGAATCGAAAGTGATTGGGAAGTTCTTCAGTCCGTGCAGGCATCGTTGCTTCCTGGTAAGTAGGTAAGCAGGTCAAGTATTTCTTCTGTCTTCTAATCGAGCACGAGCTTGTAGATTGCTGCAAGTAGCAGCTTGTTTCTGAACTACGAAATCAATTTGTGAGCAGTCACTTTCGATCTACAGGTGCCCCATCTAGTACTTCATTTTGATTGGTCAAAAGCTCTTATTTTGCTCTTTCTTTTTTGGCAACGTCTCTGTAAACTTGGGAGTAATGAGATTTTTTTGGGGTGTGATGCTGTGGTGAGATGATTCTGTCATTGTGGGTTACAGACACCGATGGTAATTGTCCTGTTAGATTCTGGCCTTATGTTCAAAAGACATATCATAATGTAATTATCTATATTGCAATATGGTTCTATGTTCCATATGATTGTGTAGGAATAAATTTTACTGGAACCCGTGCGAGTATGCCAGAACATCATGGCAGATTGAAATTGAACATGAATAGTGAGTTGTTCTTGGCATGGGACTTTTGTGCTTATGGATCTGATTGGTTGTCTATATTAGCATTTTATTTAGGCTTTTTGCAGTGCAGTTAGCTTGTGTTTTGTAGGCTCTTATGCAAGCTTTCACAGTGCTCAAAGCAGGCCTAGTATTAGCATTTTATTTATTCTTATTAGATGATACAAATTTGTACAAGCTGATGCACATACCAAAAAAAAAAATGATATTCTTATCCTCATACCTCTACTATAACATAGATCATAGATGTGATGCAACAAAATGTAAACAGTCAAATACAGTTTATCAAATGTAGCTTGCTTGTGCAGAACAACCAAACACTAGATTTCTAGTAAGCATCTGATCGACTTCGAGGTGCCACACAGGGCCTATGCTACCTTATATTTACTGGGATAAAAGGTGGCTGTATGCATACGGTCCTTGTCCAATTTTGTTAATGGAGTAATACTTTTAAGGGAATAAAAGGATAGGTCTTTAATTTTAAAAAGGGGATAGTTTTTTGTAACATTGGTCACAGCATTATCACTGTCACTATAACAAAGCTTGGTTTTTTATGAAGGGCCTCATACTAAACAGAGAAATGTCCCGGTGTGTGAGAGAGATAGTGCCTCGAGACATGTGTGTATGTAAAGGTGAGTATGGACGGGTAGAGTTTCAACATCGGATGCAGCTAAATTTTTAGCTTTGAATCATATCTCCTTCCACTGAATTGAATATTTATTCTAGTTTGTTTGGAATGGACTACTGATTTTGTTTGAAGAGGAATTGCTAAAGCATGTACCATGACAAGGGAGCTGCCAATCTTTTATTTGTACACTAATAGTACACATTGATATGGTCTTTTTTAGGAGGAATCCCTGAACTTATTCAAAGAACGATCAGACTTTTTTCCAAAAACACTATTATCCCGACAAACTGACACATGCTTTCGATTTTGCTGTGGTTATGAGACACATGCTCGATTTTGTTGTGGTTATGAGACACATGCCTAAACATATAGTTAAAATTGTGACCATGTCAATATGTTTTATGATTGCAACCTAGTTCCTTGTCACATTCTGAGTCATGTTAGTATATATGTAAGCAACTTAGTTTATTAGTTTATTGCCAATGACTTATTATCTTTTGTGTTTTCTTATTCGTTAAAACTTGTAGCAAGGAGGAGAGTGAGGGACATGGAGGCTATGTATTCTTGCATGGTGCATATGCTTCTACTTTGTGGTGACAGACATGGGAGCTATTGTATTCTTTGGACCTACGCCTTAGTCTTGTTAGACCTACAACTTGGTGCTAGATTCTAGAATTTGTTTAGTTGGCAAGATCATTTTCTTTTCATGTTTTTTGTTGTACTTTTGTATGAAAACATGTGTTCGGAACATGCACTTTTTTAAACACTCATAATATAATTGATTTTTGTGGTTTATTATTATTATTATTATTATCTCTATTGTTACTGTTTTTAATTGGATTGGCCCGTAATATGGGCTGGACCCCCAAATGCTTTGGGCCTCACAATATATGACACCTTCTAACCATGGTTAATTACTTATACATGACAGCTTCTTACCGTCACAATAGCTAGGATAACCCGACCTCTTAACCATGGTTAAAACACTATATATGACACAAGAATGTATTACAAGACGCGTTGACCCAATTGTCACAAAATGTAGTATTATATGACAAAGAAGTTGAGGAACCGTCACATAATGTCTTGTGATTTTTGTGACAAACCAAAAATCCGTCACGTCAGCGAAACATTTTGTGACGCTCATTATATGACGCACGCCATGACTAGACTTTTGTGACAGTTTTTTGGGCTATACATGACAAAATTCATCCGCCTTAGAATGTCGATTTCTTGTAGTGATGTTTAAGGAACGCAATTTGATTTCGAGAAGGACGTCCCGGATGGTAGCGGACGACCTCGAAACGGATGGATCACCGCGAAAATATGGTCCTATGACGCGGAAACCCGATTCTTCATGCTCTATCAATCGGTCTTAGGAGGTGATCCATCCATGTAATAACCGTAAAAAATTTAGTACGGATCCTAGAGGCTCATGAAACGTAATTTCGGTGCTAAATGACGTCCCGATGGCGTTGAACGGCCTCAAGACGGATGGATCACCTCCCAAAGATGGTCCTATGTCAAGGGACACCGAGTCCTCATGCTCTACCAATCGGGCTCGGGAGGTGATCCAACATTTTAGAACCGTAGTATTTCTTGCGGATCCTACATGTTTAAGGAACATGTTTAACGACGACCTCGAACGGATGGATCAGCTCTGAAATATGGTCCTATGATGAGGGACACCGATTCCTCATGCTCAATCAATCGGTCTTAGGAGGTGATCGATCCATGTAAGAACCGTAAAATTTAGTACGGATCCTACGATGAAACGTAATTTCGATGCTAAATGACGCCCGGGGATGGCGGTCCGGCCTCAAGACGAATGGATCACCTCCCAAAGATGATCCTCCGAGTCCTCATGCTCTACCAATCGGTCTTCCATACATTTTAGAACCGTAATATTTATCCATCCTACATGTTTAAGGAACGCAATTTCGCTAAACGGTAGTAAACGACCTTAGAATCCTCAGCTCCGAAATTTGGTCCTATGACGAGGGACACCGATTCCTCATGCTCAATCAATCGGTCTTAGGAGGTGATCCATCCATAAGAACCGTAAAATTTAGTACGGATCCTACGGCTCATGAAATGAAATTTCGGTGGAAATGACGCCCGGATGGCGTTGGAACGGCCTCAAGAGGGATGGATCACCTCCTAAAGATGGTCCTATGTCAAGGGACACCGATTCCTCATGCTCTACCAATCGGGCTCATGAGGTGATCCATACATTTTAGAACCGTAATATTTACTTTGATCCTACACGTTTAAGGAACGCAATTTCGCTGCGAAGGGCGTCCCGGATGGTAGTGAAACGACCTCGAAACGGATGGATCAGCTCCGAAATATGGTCCTATGATGAGGGACACCGATTCCTCATGCTCAATCAATTGGTCTTAGGAGGTGATCCATCCATGTAAGAACCGTAAAATTTAGTACGGATCCTTTACAGCTCATGAAACGTAATTTCGGTGCTAAATGACGTCCCGATGGTGCTTGGAACGGCCACAAGATGGATGGATCACCTCCCAAAGATGGTCCTATGTCAAGGGACACCGAGTCCTCATGCTCTACCAATCGGGCTCGGGAGGTGATCCAACATTTTAGAACCGTAATATTTATTGCGCGGATCCTACACGTTTAAGGAACGCAATTTCGGCTGCGTAAGGACGTCCGGATGGTAGCGAAACGACCTCGAAACGGATGGATCAGCTTTGAAATATGGTCCTATGATGAGGGACACCGATTCCTCATGCTCTATCAATCGGTCTTAGGAGGTGATCCATCCATGTAAGAACCGTAAAAATTTAGTACGGATCCTACACGCTCATGAAACGTAATTTAGGTGCTAAATGACGTCCGGATGGCGCCGAACGGCCTCAAGATGGATGGATCACCTCCCAAAGATGGTCCCTATGTCAAGGGACACCGAGTCCTCATGCTCTACCAATCGGGCTCAGGAGGTGATCCATACATTTTAGAACCGTAATATTTCTCTGCGGATCCTACACGTTTAAGGAACGCACTTTCCGCTGCGACGGGCGTCCGGACGTTAGTGAAAGCGACCTCGAACGGATGGATCAGCTCCGAAATTTGGTCCTATGACAAGGGACACCGATTCCTCATGCTCAATCAATCGGTCTTAGGAGGTGATCCATCCATGTAAGAACCGTAAAATTTAGTACGGATCCTACAGGCTCATGACACGTAATTTCGGTTGCTAAATGACGTCCGGATGGTGCCGAACGGCCTCAAGACGGATGGATCACCTCCCCCCTAAGATGGTCCTATGTCAAGGGACACCGAGTCCTCATGCTCTACCAATCGGGCTCGGGAGGTGATCCAACATTTTAGAACCATAGTATTTCTTTGCGGATCCTACACATTCAAGGAACGCAATTTCGCCGCTGCGACGTCCCGACGGTAGCGAAACGACCTCGAAAGGGATGGATCAGCTCCGAAATATGGTCCTATGACGGGAAACCGATTCCTCATGCTCTATCAATCGGTCTTAGGAGGTGATCCATCCATGTAAGAACCGTAAAATTTAGTACGGGATCCTACAGGCTCATGAAACGTAATTTCGGTGCTAAATGACGTCCGGATGGCGCCGAACAGCCTCAAGACGGATGGATCACCTCCCAAAGATGGTCCTATGTCAAGGGACACCAAGTCCTCATGCTCTACCAATCGGGCTCGTGGAGGTGATCCATACATTTTAGAACCGTAATATTTCTTGCCAGATCCTACACGTTTAAGGAACGCAATTTATTTCGCGGAAGGGCGTCCGGGCGGTAGTGAAACGACCTCGAACGGATGGATCAGCTCCGGAAATTTGGTCCTATGACAAGGGACAACGATTCCTCATGCTCAATCAATCGGTCTTAGGAGGTGATCCATCCATGTAAGAACCGTAAAATTTAGTACGGATCCTACTGGGCTCATGAAACGTAATTTCGGTGCTAAATGACGTCCGGATGGCGCTGAACGGCCTCAAGACGGATGGATCACCTCCCAAAGATGGCCCTATGTCAAGGGACACCGAGTCCTCATGCTCTACCAATCGGGCTCGAGAGGTGATCCATATATTTTAGAACCGTTATATTTACCGCGGATCCTACACGTTTAAGGAACGCAATTTCACGCCAGTAAGGACGTCCCGATGGTAGTGAAACGACCTCGAACGGATGGATCAGCTCTGAAATTTGGTCCTATGACAAGGGACACCGATTCCTCATGCTCAATCAATCGGTCTTAGGAGGTGATCCATCCATGTAAGAACCGTAAAATTTAGTACGGATCCTACGAGGCTCATGAAACGTAATTTCGGTGCTAAATGACGTCCGGATGGTGCCGAACGGCCTCAAGACGGATGGATCACCTCCTAAAGATGGTCCTATGTCAAGGGACACCGAGTCCTCATGCTCTACCAATCGGGCTCGGGAGGTGATCCAACATTTTAGAACCATAGTATTTCTATACTGCGGATCCTACACGTTCAAGGAACGCAATTTCACCAAAAAAGGACGTCCTGGATGGTAGCGAAAAACGACCTCGAAATGGATGGATCAGCTCCAAAATATGGTCCTATGACGGGAAACCGATTCCTCATGCTCTATCAATCGGTCTTAGGAGGTGATCCATCCATGTAAGAACCGTAAAATTTAGTACGGATCCTACGGGCTCATGAAACGTAATTTCGGTGCTAAATGACGTCCGATATGGCGGCGGAACGGCCTCAAGACGGATGGATCACCTCCCAAAGATGGTCCTATGTCAAGGGACACCGAGTCCTCATGCTCTACCAATCGGGCTCGGGAGGTGATCCATACATTTTAGAACCGTAATATTTAATGCGATCCTACACGTTTAAGGAACGCAAATTTCGGCTGCGAGAAGGACGTCCCCGGACGGTAGTGAAACGACCTCGAAAACGGATGGATCAGCTCCGAAATTTGGTCCTATGACAAGGGACAACGATTCCTCATGCTCAATCAATCGGTCTTAGGAGGTGATCCATCCATGTAAGAACCGTAAAATTTAGTACGGATCCTACGGGCTCATGAAACATAATTTCGGTGCTAAATGACGTCCGGATGGTGTTTGGAATGGCCTCAAAGACGGATGGATCACCTCCTAAAGATGGTCCTATGTCAAGGGACACCGAGTCCTCATGCTCTACCAATCGGGCTCGGGAGGTGATCCAACATTTTAGAACCGTAGTATTTATCTGCGGATCCTACATGTTTAAGGAATGCAATTTCGTTGCGAAGGGACGTCCCAGGACGGTGTGAAATGACCTCGAAACGGATGGATCAGCTCCGAAATATGGTCCTATGATGAGGGACACCGATTCCTCATGCTCTATCAATTTATCTTAGAAGGTGATCCATCCATGTAAGAACCGTAAAATTTAGTACGGATCCTACGGGCTCATGAAACGTAATTTCGGTGCTAAATGACGTGCGGATGGCGGCGAACGGCCTCAAGACGGATGGATCACCTCCCAAATATGGTCCTATGTCAAGGGACACCGAGTCCTCATGCTCTACCAATCGGGCTCGGGAGGTGATCCATACATTTTAGAACCGTAATATTTACTTGTGGATCCTACACGTTTAAGGAACGCATAATTTCGGCTGCGAAGGACGTCCGGACGGTAGCGAAACGACCTCGAAACGGATGGATCAGCTCCGAAATTTGGTCCTATGACAAGGGACACCGATTCCTCATGCTCAATCAATCGGTCTTAGGAGGTGATCCATCCATGTAAGAACCGTAAAATTTAGTACGGATCCTACGAGGCTCATGAAACGAAATTTCGGTGCTAAATGACGTCCGGATGGTGTTGAACGGCCTCAAGATGGATGGATCACCTCCCAAAGATGGTCCTATGTCAAGGGACACCGAGTCCTCATGCTCTACCAATCGGGCTAAGGAGGTGATCCATAAATTTTAGAACCGTAATATTTATGCTGCGGATCCTACACGTTTAAGGAACGCAATTTCGGCGCGAAGGACGTCCCGATGGTAGTGAAACGACCTTAGAAACGGATGGATCGCTCTCGAAATATGGTCCTATGATGAGGGACACCGATTCCTCATGCTCTATCAATTGGTCTTAGGAGGTGATCCATCCATGTAAGAACCGTAAAATTTAGTACGGATCCTACGGGCTCATGAAACGTAATTTCGGTGCTAAATGACGTCCCGGATGGTGCCGAACGGCCTCAAGATGGATGGATCACCTCCCAAAGATGGTCCTATGTCAAGGGACACCGAGTCCTCATGCTCTACCAATCGGGCTCGGGAGGTGATCCAACATTTTAGAACCATAGTATTTCTGCGGATCCTACACGTTCAAGGAACGCAAATTTACGCAAAGGACGTCCGGACGGTAGCAAAACGACCTCGAAGGGATGGATCAGCTCCGAAATATGGTCCTATGACGCTGGAAACCGATTCCTCATGCTCTATCAATCGGTCTTAGGAGGTGATCCATCCATGTAAGAACCGTAAAATTTAGTACGGATCCTACAGGCTCATGAAACGTAATTTCGGTGCTAAATGACGTCCAGATGGCGCTGGAACAGCCTCAAGACGGATGGATCACCTCCCAAAGATGGTCCTATGTCAAGGGACACCGAGCCCTCATGCTCTACCAAGCGGGCTCGGGGAGGTGATCCATACATTTTAGAACCGTAATATTTACTTTGCCGGATCCTACATGTTTAAGGAACGCAAATTTCGGCAGAAGGGCGTCCGGACGGTAGTGAAACGACCTCGAACGGATGGATCAGCTCTTGAAATTTGGTCCTATGACAAGGGACAACGATTCCTCATGCTCAATCAATCGGTCTTAGGAGGTGATCCATCCATGTAAGAACCGTAAAATTTAGTCACGGATCCTAGGCTCATGAAACGTAATTTCGGTGCTAAATGACGTCCGGATGGTGCCGAACGGCCTCAAGACGGATGGATCACCTCCCAAAGATGGTCCTATGTCAAGGGACACCGAGTCCTCATGCTCTACCAATCGGGCTCGGGAGGTGATCCAACATTTTAGAACCGTAGTATTTACTTTGCGGATCCTACATGTTTAAGGAATGCAATTTCGCGCTGCGAGAAGGACGTCCCGACGGTAGCGAAATGACCTCGAAACGGATGGATCAGCTCCGAAATATGGTCCTATGATGAGGGACACCGATTCCTAATGCTCTATCAATCGGTCTTAGAAGGTGATCCATCTATGTAAGAACCGTAAAATTTAGTACGGATCCTACGGGCTCATGAAACGTAATTTCGGTGCTAAATGACGTCCCGTGATGGCGCCGAACGGCCTCAAGACGGATGGATCACCTCCCAAATATGGTCCTATGTCAAGGGACACCGAGTCCTCATGCTCTACCAATCGGGCTCGGGAGGTGATCCATACATTTTAGAACCGTAATATTTACTGTGGATCCTACACGTTTAAGGAACGCAATTTCGGCTGCGTAAGGGCGCCCGGACGGTAGCGAAACGACCTCAGAACGGATGGATCAGCTCCGAAATTTGGTCCTATGACGAGGGACACCGATTCCTCATGCTCAATCAATCGGTCTTAGGAGGTGATCCATCCATGTAAGAACCGTAAAATTTAGTACGGATCCTACAGGCTCATGAAACGAAATTTCGGTGTAAATGACGTCCAGATGGCGTTGGAACGGCCTCAAGACGGATGGATCACCTCCTAAAGATGGTCCTATGTCAAGGGACACCGAGTCCTCATGCTCTACCAATCGGGCTCAGGAGGTGATCCATACATTTTAGAACCGTAATATTTCTTTGCGGATCGTACACGTTTAAGGAATCCATTTCGGCCGCGAGAAGGACGTCCGGATGGTAGTGAAACGACCTCAGAACGGATGGATCAGCTCCGAAATATGGTCCTATGATGAGGGACACCGATTCCTCATGCTCTATCAATTGGTCTTAGGAGGTGATCCATCCATGTAAGAACCGTAAATTTAGTACGGATCCCTACGAGGCTCATGAAACGTAATTTCGTGCTAAATGACGTCCGGATGGTCTTTGAACGGCCTCAAGATGGATGGATCACCTCCCAAAGATGGTCCTATGTCAAGGGACACCGAGTCCTCATGCTCTACCAATCGGGCTCGAGGTGATCCAACATTTTAGAACCGTAGTATTTACCGCGAGATCCTACACGTTTAAGGAACGCAATTTCGGCTGCGAAGGGCGTCCCCGACGGTAGCGAAACGACCTCAGAACGGATGGATCAGCTCCAAAATATGGTCCTATGATGAGGGACACCGATTCCTCATGCTCTATCAATCGGTCTTAGGAGGTGATCCATCCATGTAAGAACCGTAAAATTTAGTACGGATCCTACAGGCTCATGAAACGTAATTTCGGTGCTAAATGACGTCCAGATGGCGCTGGAACGGCCTCAAGACGGATGGATCACCTCCCAAAGATGGTCCTATATCAAGGGACACCGAGTCCTCATGCTCTACCAATCGGGCTCAGGAGGTGATCCATACATTTTAGAACCGTAATATTTACTGCGGATCCTACACGTTTAAGGAACGCAATTTCGCTGCAGAAGGACGTCCGGATGGTAGTGAAACGACCTCAGAACGGATGGATCAGCTCCGAAATATGGTCCTATGATGAGGGACACCGATTCCTCATGCTCTATCAATTGGTCTTAGGAGGTGATCCATCCATGTAAGAACCGTAAATTTAGTACGGATCCTACAGGCTCATGAAACGTAATTTCGGTGCTAAATGACGTCCAGATGGTGCTGGAACGGCCTCAAGACGGATGGATCACCTCCTAAAGATGGTCCTATGTCAAGGGACACCGAGTCCTCATGCTCTACCAATCGGGCTCAGGAGGTGATCCAACATTTTAGAACCGTAGTATTTCTGCGGATCCTACACGTTTAAGGAACGCAATTTCAGCGCGAGAAGGGCGTCCTGACGGTAGCGAAACGACCTCGAAACGGATGGATCAGCTCTGAAATATGGTCCTATGATGAGGGACACCAATTCCTCATGCTCTATCAATCGGTCTTAGGAGGTGATCCATCCATGTAAGAACCGTAAAATTTAGTACGGTTCCTACAGGCTCATGAAACGTAATTTCGGTGCTAAATGACGTCCCGGATGGCGCCGAACGGCCTCAAGACGGATGGATCACCTCCCAAAGATGGTCCTATGTCAAGGGACACCGAGTCCTCATGCTCTACCAATCGGGCTCGGGAGGTGATCCATACATTTTAGAACCGTAATATTTCTTGCGGATCCTACACGTTTAAGGAACGCAATTTCGGCCGCGAAGGGCGTCCGGACGGTAGCGAAATGACCTTAGAACCGATGGATCAGCTCCGAAATTTGGTCCTATGACGAGGGACACCGATTCCTCATGCTCAATCAATCGGTCTTAGGAGGTGATCCATCCATGTAAGAACCGTAAAATTTAGTACGGATCCTACAAAGGCTCATGAAACAAAATTTCGGTGCTAAATGACGTCCGTGATGGCATTGGAACGGCCTCAAGAGGGATGGATCACCTCCTAAAGATGGTCCTATGTCAAGGGACACCGAGTCCTCATGCTCTACCAATCGGGCTCGAGGAGGTGATCCATAGATTTTAGAACCGTAATATTTCTTGCGGATCCTACACGTTTAAGGAACGCAATTTCGGCTGCGAAGGACGTCCGGATGGTAGCGAAACGACCTCGAAAATGGATGGATCAGCTCCGAAATATGGTCCTATGGTGAGGGTCTCCGATTCCTCATGCTCTATCAATTGGTCTTAGGAGGTGATCCATCCATGTAAGAACCGTAAAATTTAGTACGGATCCTACGTGGCTCATGAAACGTAATTTTGGTGCTAAATGAACCACTATTAGCGGCCTCAAGATGGATGGATCACCTCCTAAAGATGGTCCTATGTCAAGGGACAAAGGGTCCTCATGCTCTACCAATCGGGCTTGATCCAATATTTTAGAACCGTAATATTTCTGCCCTATCCCCTAAACCAAAGAAACGCAAATTTATTTGATAAAGATCCCGGATAGGGGGAGAAACAACCTCGAAACGGATGGATCAACAAATATGGTCCTATGACTTAAGATGACTCCTTCCTCATGCTCTTAATCGGTCTTAAGGAGGTGATCCATCCATGTAACAAACATGACTAAAATTTAATACATCATCCTACAAGCTCATAAACGTAATTTTGGTGCTAAATAATGGTGGTTATCGTTGGACGAGATCAAGATGATGGATCACCTCCTAAAGTGAAGGAATATGGGAATGAGATAGGATAAGAAAACTTTTTTTTTCTAAAACAACAAACCAAAAACTCAAGGAGTTAACAAATTCATATTACAAAGGAAGCTATCAAGGAAGGGACAAAAAGCGAGACAAGAGAAAGGAATAGTCCAAATTCAAAAGTCAAGGGGTAAATGAATAAGTCCGTCACAAAGGAAGTCCTCCTCATGAGATATAACATGACTTGGCTCCGGATGTAATACCTCAAAGTTCCCAATAGCCAAGGGATGATAAGGTAGTTTATGACCAAAATAGGTCTAGGTGCGAGATGCAACCGGGCGTGGCATACGTCCTAAAGTGACATTGCTCGATTAGGTCACAGCCCCACCCCACCTCTCATATATATAGGCGTCGCTAACGGGCTCCATATGGTGGCCCATTAGTAACCCACAAGCCTCGTCTATTGAAGGCCTTCTTCCCTTAATCGCGTGCGACCCTATGGGCTCAAACAAAAATTTTGGCCCATAAACCTACTCGGCCAATAGTGACTAGTTATAGCAAGATGTGTCAACTCCCATGTGTACGCAATGATCATATCGGAAGAACCACCACAAACCATATACTGTCATTCCCTTGCCACCGCGATATTTGGTCCACCTCGTGGGTTAACACTTAACCCCTCCACGGCCATGCATTTCTTGATCCATCAATCGAGTGGTCCAGATTATATCTCTCTCTCATGGAGAGGGGCAATTCCATCTTGATTGACTATGTCTCACGACACAAACCCGAAGACCACCTTTATAGCTACCCAATTACGGAGTAACGTTTGATAGTCCCTAAGTAGGTCATTTCACATCTTGAATACATACGACAATCTCGGTCTAAGGACATAACGTTACATGATGTATAAAGAGAAAATAATAACATCTCATGTCGGGTCAATCCAGTCCCCATGTCATACATGTGCCCACACTATTAGTTTGACATCTCCATGTCTATGACTTGTGAAACATAGTCATCAACTAATATGTGTGTGCTGATCTAATATTCATGTGTGTTCTCACATGAACTCCGATCGAGGACAATTATTGAATAACCAAACAAGTAAAAGAGTTTCACAAACAATTCACATAATTGCCAATCAATACAAGTTGTCTTTAATGGATATTCATGAACACATAATATATCATGGATACAATGAAGGAATACAAATCATCTCTATGATTATCTCTAGGGCATATTCCCAACAATCTCCCACTTGCACTAGAGTTAATCTTTAAGATATCTAATACCCATATCTCTCATGTGCGCTTCATGCTTAGGTCGTGGAAGAGCCTTTGTCAAAGGATCTGCAACATTCAAATCCATATGTATCTTGCATATCTTGATTTCACCCCGTTTTAATGAACTGAACTTTCGAGCGATGCGTGTTTGTTCTTATGGTGATCCCTCGGCTCCTTAGCTGTGCAATTGCGCCACTATTGTCACAATGAAGGTTCAATGGGCCGCTTGCATTTGGAAACACACCAAGTTCAATGAGGAACTTCCTCATCCAAACACCTTCCTTGGCGGCTTAGAGGCTGCAATGTACTAAACTTCCTTTGTAGAATCGGTCACCGTTTCACGCTTGGAACTCTTCCAACTAACGGCACCACCATTTATTGTGAACAAATATCCTGATTGAGATTGTGAATCATCTGTGTCGGTTTGGAAGCTAGCATTGGTGTAACAATTTACAACGAGCTCCTCCTCACCTCCATAGATTAGGAACATATCTTTAGTCCTTCTCAAGTACTTTAGAATATTTTTAACAAGTGTCCAATGACTCTCACTGGATCGACTTGGTACACGCTCGCAACACTTAGAGCATATGAGACATCTGGGCGTGTACATATCATGGCATACATGATGGAACCAATCTGCCAAGGCGTATGGAACCTTACTCATGCGCTCTCGCTCATCGGCCGAAGAAGGACGCCGCTTCTTGCTAAAACGCATACCATGTGACATAGGCGGGAACCCTTTCTTAGACTGTTCCATGTTGAACCGTTTCAACACCTTGTCAATGTATGTATCTTGGCATAAACCTATTAGCCTCTTTGATCTATCTCTATAGATCTTTATGCCCAAAATATATGATGCTTCTCCCAAATCCTTCATAGAAAATATATTATTCGAGTGAAGTCTTCACGGATTGCAACATTGGAATGTCATTCCCAATCAACAATATGTCATCCACATACAAGATTAGAAACACAACAAATACGCTCCCCACTTTCCTTCTTGTATACACAAGGTTCTTCTTCATTCTGATGAAAGCCAAGAGCTTTGACCTCTTCATCAAAACGAATGTTCCAACTCCGAGATGCTTGCTTTAACCCATAAATGGACTTCTTAAGCTTGCATATTTTTCCGGCATTCTTAGGATCAACAAAACCTTCGGCCGTATCATATATCACGTCCTCTTCCAAATTTCCATTTAGAAAGGCTGTTTTAACATCCATCTGCCATATCTCATAATCAAAATGAGCGGCGATTGCTAGAATGATCCGATAGATTTAAGCATCGCTCTTGGCGAGAATGTCTCGTCGTAGTCAACTCCTTGAACTTGCCGAAACCCTTTTGCGACAAGTCGTGCTTTATAGACGTGAACATTTCCGTCCATATCCCTTTTCTTTTTATAGATCCATTTGCACTCAATGGGTCTAACCCCATCGGGCGGGTCAACCAAGTTCCAAACTTGATTGTTTCCCATGGAATCTATCTCGGATCTCATGGCACTTTGCCATTTCTCGGAATCTGGGTCCATCATTGCTTCCGCATATGTCATAGGTTCATCATCGTCTAACAATAACACATCCCCATGCAACTCACGGAGTCTAGCCGATCTTCGTGGTAGTGGCGGTGTTACCTTTGCCATAGGTATGTCAACTTGTTCTCGCTACACTAGCATCACTTGTAGAGTCTTGACCTATTGGCTCATCTTGAACTTCTTCAAGATACACCCTTTGTCCACTCTTGTCTCTTTTGAGAAACTCTTTCTCTAAGAAAACACCATTTCGAGCAACAAACACTTTGCCCTCTCGATCGGTTGTAAAAGTAATACCCCAAAGTTTCCTTTGGGTATCCCACCTAAAAAACACTTGTCCGACTTGGGTGTTAGTTTATCTCGATTGAAGTCGTTTGACATAAACTTCACAACCCCAAATCTTTAGAAAAGACAAACGGGACTCTTACTAGTCCACATCTCATATGGTGTCTTAACTACGGACTTAGATGGCACCCTATTCAATGTGAAAGCGGTCGTTTCTAGAGCATATCCCCAAAACGATAAAGGTAGGTCCGACCGGCTCATCATTGACCGAACCATGTCCAACAAAGTCCGATTACGTCGCCGGACACACACCGTTTCTCTGAGGTGTTCCAGCGGCGTAAGTTGTGGAACAATTCCGCAACTCTTTAGATGATTGCTAAATTCATGACTCAAATATTCGCCTCCACGATCGGATCGCAAGGCCTTGATTTTCTTGCCACGTTGATTCTCTACTTCATTCTCAAACTCTTTGAACTTTTCAAAAGTCTCGGACTTATGTTTCATTAAGTAGACATAGCCATATCTACTAAAATCATCGGTGAAAGTAATGAAGTATTGGAATCCGCCTCTAGGCTATCGTACTCATTGGTCCGCGCATACATCGGTATGTACAAGTTCCAACAAGTCTGCTGCCCTCTCGGAAAAACCCGTGAAAGGCGCCTTGGTCATTTTGCCTAGAAGGCAAGCCTCACATGTCTCGTATGATTCAAAATCAAACGAAGTTAGAGGCCCATCGGTATGGAGCCTCTTCATGTGATTCTCACTTATATGACCCAAACGACAATGCCACATATAGGTAGGACTTAACTCATTAAGCCGAGGCCTTTTAGCGGTTATATTACAAACGGGTGCATCATCAAGATTTAAAATAAATAACCCATTCACAATGGATGCAAAAGCCACAAACATGCCATATTTAGAGATCACACAACCATTGTTTTCACTCTTAAAAGAATAACCATCCTTCATCAAACATGAAGGTGACACAATGTTTCGACTTAAACTAGGAACAAAATAACAATTATTCAATTCCAAAATAAATCGACGGGAGGTGGAGTTGCATCGTCCCCGACGCCGAGTAGTAGCAACTCTTGCATTATTGCCCACGCGGAAATCAACTTCACCCTTTCCAACGCTTCTACTTCTTATCATTCCCTCGCATCGTATTGCAAATATGAACAACCGATCCGGTATCAAATACCCAAGAATTAATATAAGAATCAGCGAGGAATATGTGCGTAACATAAACAACAATTGTACAAGCGGCGGGAGTACCTTTACCACCGCTATCCTTCAAGGATGCTAAGTACTCCTTGCGCTTTCTTTTTCTAGTGACCCTTTTTCTGACATTGAAAGCACTCAGAATCAGCAGTTGGTCCAGCCTTGGGCTCAGATGGCTTTGGCTTAGAGGTCTCACCTTTAGCCTTTTCCTTCTTTTTCCTCCAATGAGGATTGCCCCTTTTCTTAAAATTAGGCTTGTTTTGGACCGCCATCACATGGCTACTTTGCCGGCACCTTTCTTGATGTCGGCCTCTGGCCTTAAGCATGCCACACAATTCGGTCAAGCCCTTCTCCGCCCCATGCATATGGTAGTTCGAGATGAAGTTCCCATAGCTAGGCGGCAGAGATGCAAGAATGAAATCGCAGCCAACTCTTGGCCCAATTGGGAAGCCTAGCTTCTCCAATCTCTCGAGTGTAACCAACCATCTTGATTACGTGTGGTCCAAGCTAGCTGCGCGTACGCTAGCTTGCTCTCAACAAGAGCCTTTGAGACATTGAACCTTTCAATTTTAGCTTGAGTTTGGAACATATCCTCAAAGCGCCACGATCATATCGTCTTATTTGCATGATTGTTATCGAACCGCATCTGCGCAGATCGGGTTCCATGCTAGCAAGCATAAGGCAACTCACTTCAAGATCGGCATCACATGCTTTCTTGTAAGCGTTTTTCTCGGCGATAGGTGCATTATCGCAGCTCTTACGGTAAGGGGTTGTCTAGAACATCTTCCTTTTTCTCAGCCCACGAGAACAATTCTCGGAGTTCTTGGATCCAATCCGCATAATTTGTTCCATTCAATTTATCTTTCTCAAGAACTGAACGCAAAAGTAAATGGTTGATTGCTAGGCGCCATTTATCTACAACGAAATAATGCAAAATACTATGACAATGTATCCAAGATAGAGTAAAAACATATTAACATTTAATTGAATGTACTCCCACTAAAATCAATATCCCTCAATTGAAAACTTAGTGATTCAAGACCCACAACTAACAAGTCAACTAGTGAGCTTTAGCATCACCGCTAGAAGACATGGTAGATTGGTAAGCAACTCTTTGCTAATCATATCACATATGACTCTTGTTGTTGGATAGCATCTCTATGCTAACACCAACTGCCATGCTCCAAGATCCCTAACCGTTAGGATGATCTTGTTCAAGTAACCAAACCTTCCGCAATAAAAGTATCCGATCACGAACTGTCTAGTCAAGGAAAACCGGTGGCACCCTAATTTTATAGACCCACCACCGATTGTACAAGGCTTGTGACAGTGCAAGGTTTGGGGAGCATTGAAACTTAAACATTGTCGAGGGATAGTTCTACTTCACTATCGTATGTAGACAAAAACATAGTCGCGCACGTGAAAGTAGAACACGATAAGAACGACATTAAACAGTTGTGACTTGGTATGGACTTATATCACTTTGGGGATCTCCATCTCCAATGAACTGTTCATCATGATGATCCCCATCTCCATGATCCAAGTATGCCATCCTCCAGTGATGAATCTGCCAAGACTAGTCTATACTAGCGCAGAAAGAATAACAATTACATTATCACGTTCATCACAAGTTGGCACACAGGCCATTACATTAATGAGACAATATATGAGTGGCTCCACCATATTGTCATCCTCACGACATGCAAGTCATGAATTAATTACATACATGCATCACATACACATAAAGGCCATACCGGTCACATAAATCGCAAAAACGAGGGGTTAGGCGATTCGACACATTTTCTTGCAGGAGCAAAAAACCTATCTTCAAGCCATTTTTTAGGGGCCTCCATCTTTTTTATAGAAAATTTGTTGCTCTACAATTTTCGTTCAAGAATGTAACTTAATCCGAGTTTCGGATCAAAAGTTATAGCCTCAATCGAACCCCATGGTTTCGGTTATGGCTGCATCCGTGTCGGTAGTCGGGTAGAAGATCAAATCTGCCACCACCGCGGCGCATCACATGCGCCCGATAATGACCTAGGTTTGATTCGATCAATCATATTGATCTCAAACTCGCTATGACCGGTTTTACATGTATCACTTAACTCCGATGGCGGAATTCCGACCGATAGGAGTAGATCGAACAAGACCGGTCTTTGCAAGATCATGAACCGTGATCAAAAACTCATCTACAACCGCGCATATCACCATATGCACACATCCGAATCTATAACGACGCGCGGCTACGGCTCCGATACCACTTTGAAGGAATATGGGATCGCTACGCTAGCCGAAAAACAAAAATTTTTACCCATAAACCAAGGATCTACCGCTAGTTATAGATCATCAGTAACACCCGGTTTTAAGAACAAAACCAGATGAAGCCATATGTGAGCCCTAGAAGTCAAATCTCACATATAGTTTACAAATGAATGGTAATCAATTCACAATGCTTAAAATATAACGAGCATAGAATAAAAGTATAAACCTCGGCCTAGCAAAGTGGAAAGACTCTTCAATCTTACGGTGTAGGCTCCACGGGGACAACCGACCGGTTGATCACAAGCCTATCTTCCTCCCGAGGTGGGGTGAAATAGCAAGGGTGAGTCCATGTCGAACTCCGCAAGCATAGCCGGGGTTTATGAGGCTCGAGAGGTCGACACCGCCTCTTAATCTGCGGTTGCTTTTAGTGTTGATCAAGTTTTAAGCTTAAGCATAAAGGAATCCCATTAACCCATTAATCACAAGTGTGAACAGATATCAACATCAATTTAATAGCAACATCATAATAAGCATGCAATTCTATTCATTAATGTCTCCAAGGCCGTTCATGACCGCGAACACGGTGACATGTCGGTTTAATTAACTCTCTTGCAGAGGGTGTACACTTTCACTACGGGTCATGAATTTCCACTTTGCATGGGCTCTAGAACCTCCACAACACCGAAAACCCACATAAAGCCTTTCAAAGGGGTTATCTAAATATGCCGGATAGCGATAGGGCTACAACCCGTTCTCTTCCGTTTCGGTAACCACCGACACAAGTAAACACTATCCCTTGAACGACTAAAGCCAAAGCCATGTGACCCCCATAGCTGTACTGTATATCCCGGATGATCACGAATGAATAAGTCCTTATGGAGAGCTAAGAGCTTCATAAATAAACAACCCCAAGCTCTTTTAAGCCCTATGTACCATGGCATCAACAACTACTCATATCATGATTTAATCCATGAAGCAATAATAAACATTTGTTGGTTGAGCGCTAGCAAATTACTACCCAATGCATAACCCATAGGAGACAAGGATCAAGTATTCAAGACTAGGTAAATCCTTAATGGCAAACAAGGAGGACACATGCATCATGATTCATTATTTAATGTGAATAGGACATCAAGGATGATCCCAAGCTATACTTGCCTTAAATCTGAGATCCTTCTTCCTGTCCAAAGCTTCCATAGAATCCTTATCAATTGACAACTTCGGAACACCACGTAAAAAGCTCACCGTCTAGTTGGATTCCAATCAACAACACACAACCAAATAGGGCCAATCATGCATAACAAACAAGGCTACAATTAGAACAGTACACCAATAGTGGAAAAACAGTTTGAAAAGTATATAAAACTATTCTACTCATCACTATGATCACATCGACGTAAAGATCACGAAATCGAAGCTAAAACGGGCGTAGATATGAATTTTACAAGATTAATATTAATAAAATATTAAGCTTATTATACAAATCGAAATTTAAAAGATTAAAAAAAACTGACTAACAGTAAGATTAACATGTAGATTACGGAATTACGAATCTAACGCAACTTGAACGGATCGATTTGGATTTAAAACGAACAAGTTATTAAGATTTAAATCGAGATAGCAGTTCAGTAAATAAACCGAAACTGATTTCGAAATAAAATGATCAAAATTCAGGTTTAAATCTGATTGAACAGTGGGCAAAAGATTCAACAATGATGGCTCATGACGATGGATGCACTATATGTATTTGTATCGTATTCCTGGATTTAATTTTGTAAAGGAAAACGGCCACATATATGTGTGACGTGACGATAGCGTCATCTATGAAGCAAAGCTGGCATGCACGGTCGGCTTTAATTAGATGGGTGTAGATATATGTGTATAACCATAGATGCAAGAGCTGGACGTACCACGTACGTGACAAGAAGATGAAGCTTCACGTGGACAGATATCACGTACTACAGCAGCAGATCAACGGCGGCAGCAACCATGCTATCTCAAGGCAGATCGAGCGGCACTTCTGTTGCGCATATGAAGAAAAAGAAACAAGGAGATGAACATCGATCTAACAACAAGGCACGGAGCAAGATAGTGTGTTGTAGATGAACTCACGACCTGGACGAGCAAATCAAAGATGGTGCTTCACGTAGGACTCATCTGCTCTCCTGGCCATGGATTGGTAACAGCGGTTGCCGAGGACGGAGAGGCGGCAGCGAGCGGGTTCCTTGACGTGAGGACGGCGGATGGCTTGGAATAGTGGCGGCTTCGATGATGAAGGTTGGCCGACGGAACAGCCGGCGAAGTCGAACTCGAGCTTGGCGGCTGCTAGGGTTAGAAAAAGAGTGCGTACGTGAGCACCTAGCTTATAGGACACGGGCTCGCGTTATCCACGGAAAGGAGCCGCGGGATTGAGGCGGTGCCGAGCAACGTCGTACTGAGTCCGTGTCGAACACGACGTAAAAGACCTGCTGGCCCCTGGCGACCGTAGATGAAAGGAACTCGTGATGGCAAACTGGACCGGTGCTGTGTCCCAAGTCGAACAGGCCAAGGAAGGATTTGCCCCTCGGTCCAGAGCAAGGAAACGAAGACAAGAGGCCTTCGGGCTGGACTCCAGAGAATAGAATAAAGAAAAATAGAATGCATTTTCTTTTTATTTTCAAGACATCTCAAATAGCTTTTCAAGAGATTTTGAAATCCTTTTGAGTTTTGGTCAAAACCACACATTACATTAAATCAAATGCACCGGCATGAATGCACATACATGTGTCTAGCCTTATGATAAATTTTAATGTGACAAAAACATTTATTTTTTTTCTTTATTTTCATGAGCACAAAAATACATAAATAAATCATTTTATTCTATTTTCAAAAGAGACAAAATTTGGGGTGTTACAATCACGGGATTACCACTAGGCGCGCAGGTGTAGCGGAAGTGTCGACCCTCGGCGAAGATGTGCGCGTAGCGGCGATTGCCGTCAAAGTTGCTCACGTCCGTCCTCCACGTGCGATTCGTCCTTGTGCTCCGGATGCAGCACCTCCGAGGTATCCCACACGTACAAGGAGGAAGCAATGCGCCTCCGGACTGCTAGGTCCGCGAGGAGCAAGAGGCGAGGGCGTGGGTGGGTGGCGGCTGCCAAAGTGGCGTAGATTAACCTAGCCCCGTGCCCACCTCATATATATATAGCGTCCCTAACAGGGCTCCCGTGAGCTGGAGGCCCATTAGTAACCCTAAACCTCGTCTAATTGGATCATATCCGAATTAGGCCTTCTTCCCCTTAAGCGTGCGACCCTATGGGCTCACGCACACATAGACATGGCCCGAGTACTCCTACTCGACCAATAGCTGATAGCGGCCTCTAGCAAGACGTGTCAACTCCCATGTGTACGCAATGATCATATCGCAGACGAACCACCACAAATTCACATACATGTTATTCCCTTGCCACACGATATTTGGTCCACCTCGTGGGGTAACACTTAACCCAAGCACGGCCATGCATTTCTTGATCCAATCAATCGAGTGGTCCAGTGATGATCTCTCTCACATGGAGAGGGGCAATTCCATCTTGATTGACTATGCCTCATAGCATGCTTCCTGACAAACCCGAAGACCACCTTTATAGCTACCCAATTACGGAGTAACGTTTGATAGTCCCTAAGTAGGTCGTTTCACATTTTGAGTACATACGACAATCTCAGGTCTAAGGACATAACGTACATGATGTGTAAAGAGAAAATAATAACATCTCATGTCGGGTCTATCTAGCCCCATGTCATACATGTGCCCACACTATTAGTTTGATATCTCCATGTCTATGAGTTGTGAAACATAGTCATCAACTAATATGTGTGCTGATCTAATATTCATGTGTGTCCTCACATGAACTCCGACCGAGGACAATTACGAGAATAACTATACAAGTAAAGAGTCTCACAAACAATTCACATAATTGCCAATCGATACAAGTTGTCTTTAATGGATATTCATGAACACATAATATATCATGGATACAAGGTGATACAATCATCTCTATGATTATCTCTAGGGCATATTCCCAACACATACAACACAGAATGTCAAAATATCAGAATTCAATGTATTATAGCGGAAACATATATATAACAACACTTACAAAACATCAGAGTAACGCGGAACGGTAGCTAAGACTTCACTTCAGGCTCCATCTCGGCGAGGGGCAGTCAAGCTGGGGGCTCCGTGACGCCAAGCACCTGGCGACAAACTCCTTGTATCTTCATAACATCTCTTATCCTTTTTCTACGGCAGCACCTTACTACGAGACACCTTTGGGGTGTGGGGAAATAGCAAGGGTGAGTCCATGTCGAACTCAGCAAGTACAGACGGAAAGTATATGATATGCAAGGCTTAAACAAAGGTAGGCCGACACGGTTATACTGCAGGTAGCTCTTTTAATCTTGGTTCATTTTAAAGAACAACCTGTTACTAATCATTGGTTGAGAAAACCCAAACCCTTAATTAAGGTGTAAGTAATCATTAAGTTGTTTTGTCAAAAAGTAGTTAACCTTATTAATAACGCTTGAGATCACCCCAAGCAACACGGGAACTCCGTCCCAACCAACACGAGGCTCCAACCTCTTCAACACCATCACTATTTCCAAAAGAAAGTAGCTTCTAATCATGTGAGAGCTCTGGGCCGCTCGTAACCGTGAGCACGACTGATATATCAGTTTGATCAAACTCTGCGCAGAGGTGTACACTTTCACTCCAAGTCGTGATTCCCATTTGCCCGAGGCCCGTCGACCCCCAAACACTTCCAAGGTGAGCAGGCAGGGTTTCACTATGAGACCTTTCACAGGTTTCAAAAATGAGGGTTCACTCGCCAGGAGACACTCGGGCGCATGGCGGCGTCACCGGTGAGCCTTCACGGTCAATGTACACGGATCATTCCGCCCCGCCATACTAGAACCCGCGAGCCCCGGACGCCATCCCAGTGGAAAGATCCACCCCACATCGAGGGACCTGATAATTAGTCAAGCCAGAGCCCATTAGGTCTCCGGGTTATCTTTTGTTGTCCCAGGTGGCCGCTCCACGAACCGGACCTTATGGAGAGAAGACGGATGCCTCTGGCAAACCAGACGCACTACAGCAATCCGTACAACCCTTTGCACCCACAACCACGATGCATCCGCATCCATCATCTCCAACCATGGTCGCAACCATGAAACATCTCCATGAGCATATATATATTTATAGCAACATCTTTAATATCATTAAAGAAAGTGAGTAGATGAGCGAAGCATACTACGTAAGCAGCCTATCTACCCATAAACCCCCACTAGGTACATCTAGATGATGGTGGCTAGTAGATCCTTAGGGTTCACAAAATTAAGACACATGCATGAATAGTAAATATTGCATTTAATGTATAGGAGCAAAATGGTCAAACGGTGCCTGCACTTGCCTTAGATCCAAGGTCTAGCTGCTCAGAAGTCTTTATCTTCTATCTCAAGTCTCCAGCTGCTTCTGCACACTTATCGGTCCTTCGCTCCTGGTCTTCAGCACCAACGAACGGCTCTTCGTCTACTCGAAGCAACCAAGCAACACAAACAAACAGACAAACGGACAAGACTAAGAACAGGCATCATGCATAAGTAAAGAGGAACTAGAGAAATCGCACTAACGATAGGGCTTGGTTCTATGGACACGATAACGTAGGAACACCGAAGAACAGAGCTAACGATAAAGAGAACACGCTAACAGTACGAAGCAACATAACGTAGAATTATACGCTTGACTTAATAGTTAAGCGAAACATTTATTAGTTTAGAAAACATTTGACATAAGAGAGAACATTAAAGCAACTATTCTAAAGCTCAAGTTGATCTAAACAAGTTATTAAAGAAATGGCATTTACATAGCCACTAATCAAGTTACATTTATTTATGAAAAGCCTACGCGTAAACCTGGGTTTTCTTTTGAAACAAAAGAGCTCTAGAAAGCTTTAACTAAAGCTACAAAAGAGTTACAATTTAAGTTTCATAAAACATGCTAAACACACTTTGCTAAAGCATAGCTTACGTCGATCTGAAACTAACGTAAAGTTGAGCGGGTCAAATCGGGCTATAACGCAAAAGTTATGGCCAAAACAAGGTCCTAGGGGTATATCTGCGAGGATCCAGGGAGCTAGATCAAGCGATTAACCATAGCCATAGAGGGCTAACTCGCAAAAGCACGGCGGCAAGGGCTTATGTCTAATTACTTTTTGCCTTTGCGTTGGACTAGTATGTAAAATAGGACAAACGCAAGGACCTTTTGCATAAGTGGCGGGGCGACGCGGCTTCACCGTTGGCGTCGCCATTTGGCGGCGTGGCGCTTTGCGTGGCGGCGGCGTGGCGTGCGCGTGGCGGTGATGTGGCGACCCGTCGGACAAGGGCGGGCGGGTTGACTCGATTGACCGGTGCGCCCTGATCTAATCGGGGACGTCCGTTTCGGTTTGATAGCTAGGGATGGTCGGCGGTGTTAAGGTCGCCGGAGCGGCGGAATTACGGGCGGTCGGTCGTCGGAGTCGCGGCGGCTCGCGGAGTTGGCCAACAAGGCGCTCGGTGGTCGGTTTCTTTGCGCCGCGAGCATGGGAAGGAAGAGATCGACCTTCCGGATTCGGCTAGGGCGGCGGGACGGCGGTGCACGGTCGAGGACGGCGGATTGTTTAGCGCGGGCGGCGGACTCGCCGGCGTGGCGAGGATGGGCCGCGGGCGCGATGCGCTTTGTCGGGGTGTGTGACACGCTGCGTGCGACGGCAGGCGGTGTGCTGCTGGTGCGGCCGCGGAGGGCCGGGAAGGCGGGGCGGCGCGCGGCGCCTAGTCGGCTACGGCGGTGGCGCCATGGCCGCGAGGTGCGACGCCACGAGAGGCGTCGAGGGCCACGCCCGAGGCACCGGCGGGGTTCATTACGATGCGGCGAAACTCGTAGGGGTCTTACCACGGCGATCGACGGGGGAACGGGTTGAAATCGGCCGGCGGGGCGGCGCTCCTCGATTAGGGTTAGGGTTTGCGTGGTGCGCACACGGGTGGCGGCGCGCAGCTCGTCCTAGGGTTCCAAGGGCAGCGGCGGCCGACGCGGCACGCGCTTTAGGGCCGGGGATCCTCGGGTTAGGGCGCCTACAAGACGGGCGGGCCGGCACGCTGCCGGCTCTCCCGGACTCGGTGTCCGGTCTCCGTGAGAGGGAGGCGACAGAAGTGCTGTGGGCCCCACGTTGGCGGGACCCCGTGTCGGGCGTGCTGCGGGGGGGGCAGGGGCGCGGCGCTGCGGCGAGCGGGCGGAGCGTGCGCACGAGCCGGCCGGGCTGCTTGGGCCCTAGGCGGGCCGGCCCGAGAGGCCCAGGCTGGCTAGCTGCCGGGCCGCATCTTTGCGGCTGGGCCGAAAAAAGCTACTTGGCGGCCCAAAGCTAAAGGAAAATCTTTTCCAATTCTAAATAAGCTTTTGAAAGAGATTTGCAAACAAATTTCAAACCAAAACTTGAAGGACTTTTGATGCTAGGGCTTTCAAAACCTAAATAAGAATTTGAATTACCTTTTCAAAAACAAAACTTCGACATTCATTTGAAAAGAAACTTTTGATGGCTTTAATTTGAAAAAGCGAGAAAAAAGGGCCTACTCGGGGTTAAATAGGGCTTTTTATAAATTCTTCTTATCACTCAAACTCAACGAGTCAAACTCCACTAAGCAAAGCACACAAGCAAATAATAGGCAAGGACACTTCTTTATTAACTTTGCAAAAAAAAATTTATAAGCCACAAATCTTCTCTTTAATCTCGACAATAATCAAATAAATCTTGGTTGATTTTAGGAAAATTTCAAATCCTTGATTCTATTTAGTGTTTTCTAATGACATCCCAAAAATTGAAAATTTTGGGGTGTCATAGTCCTCATGCTCTACCAATCGGGCTCTAGAGGTGATCCATACATTTTAGAACCGTAATATTTCTTGCGGGTCCTACACGTTTAAGGAACATAATTTCGGCGAAGGGCGTCCGGACGGGTAGCGAGGCGACCTCGAAACGGATGGATCAGCTGCGAAATATGGTCCTATGACGCGGAAACCGATTCCTCATGCTCAATCAATCGGTCTTAGGAAGTGATCCATCCATGTAACAACCGTAAAATTTAGTACGGATCCTACAGGCTCATGAAACGCAATTTCGGTGCTAAATGACGTATAGATGGCGCTGGAACGGCCTCAAGAGGGATGGATCACCTCCTAAAGATGGTCCTATGTCAAGGGACACCGAGTCCTCATGCTCTACCAATCGGGCTCGGGAGGTGATCCATACATTTTAGAACCGTAATATTTCTGCTGCGGATCCTACATGTTTAAGGAACGCATATTTATTCGCTGGTAAGGACGTCCGGATGGTAGCGAGGCGACCTCGAACGGATGGATCAGCTGCAAAATATGGTCCTATGATGCGGGAAACCGATTCGTCAATCGGTCTTAGGAGGTGATCCATCCATGTAATAACCGTAAAATTTAGTACGGATCCTACGAGGCTCATGAAACGTAATTTCGGTGCTAAATGACGTCCGGATGGCGGCTGGAACGGCCTCAAGACGGATGGATCACCTCTCAAAGATGGTCCTATGTCAAGGGACACCGAGTCCTGATGCTCTACCAATCGGGCTCGGGAGGTGATCCATACATTTTAGAACCGTAATATTTATTGCGGATCCTACACGTTTAAGAACGCAAATTTATTTTAGGAAGGACGTCCGGACGGTAGCGAAACGACCTCGAATGGATGGATCAGCTCGAAATTTGGTCCTATGACGAGGGACACCGATTCCTCATGCTCAATCAATCGGTCTTAGGAAGTGATCCATCCATGTAAGAGCCGTAAAATTTAGTACGGATCCTACAGAGGCTCATGAAACGTAATTTCGGTGCTAAATGTCGTCCCGGATAAGGCGCCGGAATGGCCTCAAGAGGGATGGATCACCTCCTAAAGATGGTCCTATGTCAAGGGACACCGAGTCCTCGTGCTCTACCAATCGGGCTCGGGGAGGTGATCCATACATTTTAGAACCGTAATATTTCTTTGCGGATCCTACATGTTTAAGGAACGCAATTTCGGCTGAAGGGGCGTCCTGATGGTAGCGAGGCGACCTCAGAACGGATGGATCAGCTGCGAAATATGGTCCTATGACGCGGGAAACCGATTCCTCATGCTCTATCAATCGGTCTTAGGAGGTGATCCATCCATGTAATAACCGTAAAATTTAGTACGGATCCTACAGCTCATGAAACGTAATTTCGGTGCTAAATGACGTCCGGATGGCGTTGGAACGGCCTCAAGGCGGGTGGATCACCTCCCAAAGATGGTCCTATGTCAAGGGACACCGAGTCCTCATGCTCTACCAATCGGGCTCGGGAGGTGATCCATACATTTTAGAACCGTAATATTTCTTTGCGGATCCTACACGTTTAAGGAACGCAATTTATTTGAGAAGGACGTCCCCGGCCGGTAGCGAAAGCGACCTCGAAACGGATGGATCAGCTCAAAATTTGGTCCTATGACGAGGGACACCGATTCCTCATGCTCAATCAATCGGTCTTAGGAAGTGATCCATCCATGTAATAACCGTAAAATTTAGTACGGATCCTACAAAGGCTCATGAAACGTAATTTCGGTGCTAAATGACGTCCGGATGGCGCCCGAACGGCCTCAAGATGGATGGATCACCTCCCAAAGATGGTCCTATGTCAAGGGACACCGAGTCCTCCTCTACCAATCGGGCTTAGGAGGTGATCCATACATTTTAGAACCGTAATATTTACTTTGCGGATCCTACACGTTTAAGGAACGCAATTTCGGCTGCGAAGGGCGTCCGGACGGTAGCGAAACGACCTCGAAACGGATGGATCAGCTCGAAATTTGGTCCTATGACGAGGGACACCGATTCCTCATGCTCAATGAATCGGTCTTAGGAAGTGATCCATCCATGTAAGAACCGTAAAATTTAGTACGGATCCTACGGGACTCATGAAACGTAATTTCGGTGCTAAATGACGTCCGGATGGCGGCGGGAGCGGCTTCAAGAGGATGGATCACCTCCTAAAGATGGTCCTATGTCAAGGGACACCGAGTCCTCATGCTCTACCAATCGGGCTCGGGGAGGTGATCCATACATTTTAGAACCGTAATATTTCTTTGCGGATCCTACACGTTTAAGGAACGCAATTTCGGCTGCGAAGGGCGTCCCGGACGGTAGCGAGGCGACCTCGAAACGGATGGATCAGCTGCGAAATATGGTCCTATGACGGGAAACCGATTCCTCATGCTCAATCAATCGGTCTTAGGAAGTGATCCATCCATGTAAGAACCGTAAAATTTAGTACGGATCCTACGAGGGCTCATGAAACGTAATTTCGGTGCTAAATGACGTCGGATAAGCGGCTGAACGGCCTCAACAGGGGACGGATCACCTCCTAAAGATGGTCCTATGTCTAGGGACACCGAGTCCTCATGCTCTACCAATCGGGCTCAGGAGGTGATCCATACATTTTAGAACCGTAATATTTCTTTGCGGATCCTACATGTTTAAGGAACGCAATTTCTTTGCCGAAGGGCGTCCGGATGGTAGCGAGGCGACCTCGAAACGGATGGATCAGCCACGAAATATGGTCCTATGACGCGGAAACCGATTCCTCATGCTCAATCAATCGGTCTTAGGAGGTGATCCATCCATGTAATAACCGTAAAATTTAGCACGGATCCTACGGCTCATGAAACGTAATTTCGGTGCTAAATGACGTCCGGATGGCGCCGAACGGCCTCAAGGCGGATGGATCACCTCCCAAAGATGGTCCTATGTCAAGGGACACCGAGTCCTCATGCTCTACCAATCGGGCTCGAGGAGGTGATCCATACATTTTAGAACCGTAATATTTACTGCGGATCCTACACGTTTAAGGAACGCAATTTAAACTCTGACGAGGGCGTCGTCCCCGGTGGCGAAACGACCTCAAACGGATGGATCAGCTCCGAAATTTGGTCCTATGACGAGGGACACCGATTCCTCATGCTCAATCAATCGGTCTTAGGAAGTGATCCATCTATGTAAGAACCGTAAAATTTTAGTACGGATCCTACGGGCTCATGAAAGCGTAATTTCGGTGCTAAATGGCGTCCGGATGGCGCTTTGAACGGCCTCAAGAGGATGGATCACCTCCCAAAGATGGTCCTATGTCAAGGGACACCGAGTCCTCATGCTCTACCAATCGGGCTCGGGGAGGTGATCCATACATTTTAGAACCGTAATATTTACTACGGATCCTACATGTTTAAGGAACGCAATATATCGTTGAAGGGGCGTCCGGATGGTAGCGAGGCGACCTCGAAACGGATGGATCAGCTGCGAAAAATATGGTCCTATGACGGGGAACCGATTCCTCAAGCTCTATCAATCGGTCTTAGGAGGTGATCCATCCATGTAATAACCGTAAAATTTAGTACGGATCCTCTGAGGCTCATGAAACGTAATTTCGGTGCTAAATGACGTCCGATGGCGCTGGAACGGCCTCAAGACGGATGGATCACCTCCCAAAGATGGTCCTATG
The DNA here is from genome assembly GCA_015847255.1 of Hyparrhenia diplandra. Taxonomy (NCBI): domain Eukaryota; kingdom Viridiplantae; phylum Streptophyta; class Magnoliopsida; order Poales; family Poaceae; genus Hyparrhenia; species Hyparrhenia diplandra. The sequence goes on along the minus strand of JADLZK010001359.1, from coordinate 27,815 downwards.
TCAAGGGACACCGAGTCCACATGCTCTACCAATCGGGCTCGGGAGGTGATCCATACATTTTAGAACCGTAATATTTAATGTGGATCCTACACGTTTAAGGAACGCAAATTTAGGCTGCGAGAAGGGCGTCCTGGGACGGTAGCAAAAACGACCTCGAAACGGATGGATCAGCTCCGAAATTTGGTCCTATGATGAGGGACACCGATTCCTCATGCTCAATCAATCGGTCTTAGGAAGTGATCCATCCATGTAAGAACCGTAAAATTTAGTACCGGATCCTACGAGGCTCATGAAACGTAATTTCGGTGCTAAATGACGTCCCGGATAAGCGCCGGAACGGCCTCAAGAGTGATGGATCACCTCCTAAAGATGGTCCTATGTCAAGGGACACCGAGTCCTCATGCTCTACCAATCGGGCTCGGGGAGGTGATCCATACATTTTAGAACCGTAATATTTCTTTGCGGATCCTACACGTTTAAGGAACGCAATTTATTTGCGAAGGGGCGTCCGGACCGGTAGCGAGGCGACCTCGAAATGGATGGATCAGCTGCAAAATATGGTCCTATGGCGCTGGAAACCGATTCCTCATGCTCAATCAATCGGTCTTAGGAAGTGATCCATCCATGTAAGAACCGTAAAATTTAGTACGGATCCTCTGAGGCTCATGAAACGTAATTTCGGTGCTAAATGACATCCGGATGGCGCTGAACGGCCTCAAGAGGGATGGATCACCTCCTAAAGATGGTCCTATGTCAAGGTACACCGAGTCCTCATGCTCTACCAATCGGGCTCAGGGAGGTGATCCATACATTTTAGAACCGTAATATTTCTTTGCGGATCCTACACGTTTAAGGAACGCAATTTTGCTGCAGAAGGACATCCGGATGGTAGCGAGACGACCTCAGAACGGATGGATCAGCTGCGAAATATGGTCCTATGACGCGGGAAACCGATTCCTCATGCTCTATCAATCGGTCTTAGGAGGTGATCCATCCATGTAATAACCGTAAAATTTAGTACGGATCCTACAGGCTCATGAAACGTAATTTCGGTGCTAAATGACGTCCAGATGGCGCCGGAACGGCCTCAAGACGGATGGATCACCTCCCAAAGATGGTCCTATGTCAAGGGACACCGAGTCCTCATGCTCTACCAATCGGGCTCAGGAGGTGATCCATACATTTTAGAACCGTAATATTTATTGCGGATCCTACACGTTTAAGGAACGCAATTTATTTACGAAGGGCGTCGGACGATAGCGAGGCGACCTCGAACGGATGGATCAGCTCGAAATTTGGTCCTATGACGAGGGACACCGATTCCTCATACTGAATCAATCGGTCTTAGGAAGTGATCCATCCTTGTAAGAACCGTAAAATTTAGTAATGATCCTACAGGCTCATGAAACGTAATTTCGGTGCTAAATGGCGTCTAGATGGCGCCGAACGACCTCAAGAGGGATGGATCACCTCCCAAAGATGGTCCTATGTCAAGGGACACCGAGTCCTCATGCTCTACCAATCGGGCTCGGGGAGGTGATCCATACATTTTAGAACCGTAATATTTCTTTGCGGATCCTACCCGTTTAAGAACGCACTCGGCCGCGGAAGGACGTCCGGACGGTAGCGAGGCGACCTCGAAACGGATGGATCAGCCGCTGAAATATGGTCCTATGACGCGAAACCGATTCCTCATGCTCAATCAATCGGTCTTAGGAAGTGATCCATCCATGTAAGAACCATAAAATTTAGTACGGATCCTACGGGCTCATGAAAAACGTAATTTCGGTGCTAAATGACGTCCCGATAAGCGCTGGATCGGCCACAAGAGGGATGGATCACCTCCTAAAGATGGTCCCTATGTCAAGGACACCGAGTCCTCATGCTCTACCAATCGGGCTCAGGAGGTGATCCATACATTTTAGAACCGTAATATTTATCTGCGGATCCTACACGTTTAAGGAACGCAATTTCGCTGCGAAAGGACATCCTGACGGTAGCGAGGCGACCTCGAAACGGATGGATCAGCTGCGAAAATATGGTCCTATGACGCGGGAAACCGATTCCTCATGCTCAATCAATCGGTCTTAGGAAGTGATCCATCCATGTAAGAACCGTAAAATTTAGTACGGATCCTACGAGGCTCATGAAACGTAATTTCGGTGCTAAATGACGTCCCGATGGCGGAACGGCCTCAAGAGTGATGGATCACCTCCTAAAGATGGTCCTATGTCAAGGGACACCGAGTCCTCATGCTCTACCAATCGGGCTCGGGGAGGTGATCCATACATTTTAGAACCGTAATATTTCTTGCGGATCCTACATGTTTAAGGAACGCATAATTTAAACGGCCGAAGGACGTCCGGATATAGTAGCGAGGCGACCTCGAAACGGATGGATCAGCTGCGAAATATGGCCCTATGACGGGAAACGGATTCCTCATGCTCTATCAATCGGTCTTAGGAGGTGATCCATCCATGTAATAACCGTAAAATTTAGTACGGATCCTACAGGCTCATGAAACGTAATTTCGGTGCTAAATGACGTCCGATAAGCGCCGAACGGCCTCAAGACGGATGGATCACCTCCCAAAGATGGTCCTATGTCAAGGGACACCGAGTCCTCATGCTCTACCAATCGGGCTCGGGGAGGTGATCCATACATTTTAGAACCGTAATATTTATTTGTGGGATCCTACACGTTTAAGGAACGCAATTTCGGCTGCGAAGGACGTCGGACGATAGCGAGACGACCTCGAAACGGATGGATCAGCTCCGAAATTTGGTCCTATGACGAGGGACACCGATTCCTCATGCTGAATCAATCGGTCTTAGGAAGTGATCCGTCCTTGTAAGAACAGTAAAAATTTAGTACGGATCCTACAAGGGCTCATGAAACGTAATTTCGGTGCTAAATGACGTCCGGATGGCGCCTGGAACGACCTCAAGAGGGATGGATCACCTCCTAAAGATGGTCCTATGTCAAGGGACACCGAGTCCTCATGCTCTACCAATCGGGCTCGGGAGGTGATCCATACATTTTAGAACCGTAATATTTATTGCGGATCCTACCCGTTTAAGGAACACAATTTCGGCTATGAAGGGCGTCCTGGACGGTGGCGAGGCGACCTCGAAACGGATGGATCAGCTACGAAAATATGGTCCTATGACGCTGAAACCGATTCCTCATGCTCAATCAATCGGTCTTAGGAAGTGATCCATCCATGTAAGAACCATAAAATTTAGTACGGATCCTACGAGGCTCATGAAACGTAATTTCGGTGCTAAATGACGCCCGATGATGGCGGATCGGCCTCAAGAGGATGGATCACCTCCCAAAGATGGTCCTATGTCAAGGGACACCGAGTCCTCATGCTCTACCAATCGGGCTCAGGAGGTGATCCATACATTTTAGAACCGTAATATTTCTTTGCGGATCCTACACGTTTAAGGAACGCATAATTTCGCTGCGAAGGACGTCCTGACGGTAGCGAGGCGACCTCGAAACGGATGGATCAGGCTGCGAAATATGGTCCTATGACGCGGGGAAACCGATTCCTCATGCTCAATCAATCGGTCTTAGGAAGTGATCCATCCATGTAAGAACCGTAAAATTTAGTACGGATCCTACGAGGCTCATGAAAACGTAATTTCGGTGCTAAATGACGTCCGTGATGGCGGCTGAAACGGCCTCAAGAGTGATGGATCACCTCCTAAAGATGGTCCTATGTCAAGGGACACCGAGTCCTCATGCTCTACCAATCGGGCTCGGGAGGTGATCCATACATTTTAGAACCGTAATATTTCTTGCGGATCCTACATGTTTAAGGAACGCAATTTTAAAGCGAAGGACGTCCGGATAGTAGCGAGGCGACCTCGAAGCGGATGGATCAGCTGCGAAAATATGGCCCTATGGCGCGGGAAACGGATTCCTCATGCTCTATCAATCGGTCTTAGGAGGTGATCCATCCATGTAATAACCGTGTAAAATTTAAAGTGCGGATCCTACAAGGCTCATGAAACGTAATTTCGGTGCTAAATGACGTCGGATGGCGCCGAACGCCCTCAAGACGGATGGATCACCTCCCAAAGATGGTCCTATGTCAAGGGACACCGAGTCCTCATGCTCTACCAATCGGGCTCGGGAGGTGATCCATACATTTTAGAACCGTAATATTTCTTTGCGGATCCTACATGTTTAAGGAACGCAATTTCGCCGCGAAGGACGTCCTGATAGTAGCGAGACGACCTCGAAACGGATGGATCGAGCTGCGAAATATGGCCCTATGGCGGAAAACCGATTCCTCATGCTCTATCAATCGGTCTTAGGAGGTGATCCATCCATGTAATAACCCGTAAAATTTAGTACGGATCCTACGGGCTCATGAAACGTAATTTCGGTGCTAAATGACGTCGGATGGCGCTGGAACGGCCTCAAGACGGATGGATCACCTCCCAAAGATGGTCCTATGTCAAGGGACACCGAGTCCTCATGCTCTACCAATCGGGCTCAGGAGGTGATCCATACATTTTAGAACCGTAATATTTACTCACGGATCCTACACGTTTAAGGAACGCATAATTTCGCTGCGGAAAGGACGTCCGGACGTAGCGAGACGGCCTCGAACGGATGGATCAGCTCGCCCTGGTCCTATGGCGAGGACACCGATTCCTCATGCTGAATCAATCGGTCTTAGGAAGTGATCCATCCTTGTAAGAACTGTAAAATTTATCACGGATCCTACAAAGGCTCATGAAACGTAATTTCGATTGTAAATGACGCCCGTCGAGCCGAATGCGCCTCAAGACGGATGGATCACCTCCTAAAGATGGTCCTATGTCAAGGGACACCGAGTCCTCATGCTCTACCAATCGGCTCGGGAGGTGATCCATACATTTTAGAACCGTAATATTTCTGCGGATCCTACATGTTTAAGGAACGCAATTTATTTGCGAAGGGCGTCCGGATGGTAGCGAGGCGACCTCGAAACGGATGGATCGGCTGTGAAATATGGTCCCATGACGCCGGAAACCGATTCCTCATGCTCTATCAATCGGTCTTGGGAAGTGATCCATCCATGTAATAACCGTAAAATTTAGTACGGATCCTACAGCTCATGAAACGTAATTTAGGTGCTAAATGACGCCCAGATGGCGCTAGAACGACCTCAAGGCGGATGGATCACCTCCAAAGATGGTCCTATGTCAAGGGACACCAAGTCCTCATGCTCTACCAATCGCCCGAGGTGATCCATACATTTTAGAACCGTAATATTTCCTACAGCTGCGGATCCTATTTAAACGCACTTCTTTGAATCACTTGTCCGACGGCCTCGACCTCAAAACGGATGTGTCGGGGACCCAAATATTGGGCCCCGAGAGACATTCTCCACACAACGAATCCACCGGCCCATCAAAGCCCGGTAAAACCCGCCCGCCATGATCCCGCTATAAAGGGACGGCCCACGGAGTCACCACGGCAGGCATAAGGGAGCTCACTACGCTCACGAAGGACAAGGTCAAAGACCTTTACGAAGAAGGCGAACCGTAACGCTCCACGCCATCGATGACCTAGGGCTCGGAGCTTGCCCCAATCTCCGTCTCCCGCCCGATGGCTTAGGTCACCGGCCTCGGGCGAGACATCTCCGCTAGTCAGGGATGGCCTAGCTCACCACCCTCGGGCGCAAAATCCCCGCCTCGCCCGGGGAGACCCAGCTCTCCATCCTCGACGGGTGGCCCCACCAACTCACCCGGGTCACCAGATCCTCGGGCATGGGAAGTTCCGTGCGGAGGAAGGGAAGCTTGTTTGCATTTAATGCGGTCGCACGAGCGGCGCCCGGGCCATCGGTCACGCCAGATCAAATTGGCTGCCCATCACTTCCCAAATCCGATGGGATGGGACACAAAGCTGAGCCGGTGGCGTGTTCGCCACCCGGCCGCGGAATCAGGATGACAACTGTTCATTACCGGAACGCCACCAAGATGCCACGTTGGGCGGACCCTCGGGCTCATGACACGCCGTAACCCGGCGTCCACAGGACCGGCCCTCGCCATGCGGATTGTGGAACGCCTCACAATCCCATCGGGGCCGCACCGGGAGGCGGCACGTCCACCATCGGATCGGGGCGTGTCTTCATCAAAGCGACCAAGCTAGCCAACCCTCGGCGCACATGCAATGAGTATAGCCTCGGGGAATTAGCCACCTAGGCACCCACGTATGTAAACATTACTTCTCCCTTCCCGCTATAAAAGGGGAGTAATGCCCCATTAGAAGGGATTCGAGAGGCCGGATTCCCATCCACACCCGCATCGAAGGAAACCGTCACCACCACTACCACGATCGTGGGGCTTGAGACCAGCGCCTCTCCCCCACACCGCTTGTAACCCCTACTACAAGCTCTCCATTTGAGCACGGGTAACACGAAGCGGACACCACCCCGCTGGGCGTAGGGCCCCGTTGGCTGAACCAGGGATAAACTCACTGCGTCAGGTGTCCATCTTGCGCTCGCCATCGAGGGAGGAGGCACGCGACATACAAATTCTTTATTGCCGGCCCAGGGGCACCCCGGTTCTCGGACGCCATGCCAGTTAGCGCGCCCGGGTAGGGATCTGTGTGCAATCCGCATCTCCATCAACCCTCATGGCGTTTCCGCCCACGTTTCCACCACCTCGCGGAGCACGAGCTCCCGCGGAACACCACCTTGTTCTTGAACACTAGCATTCGTGGGCGCTCGGCCACAACTACGGTGATGATCCTCCCCCCACGTGGCCGGCGCGAGAAGGGCGGCATCGCCGCGACGCGCGTGCCCATCATCACGGCCGCCGAGCAAGGCGGGCAAGGCGGACCCACCGGCGCGCAAGGCGCATCCAACAACCGGACTCCGAGTCCCGACAACGCCCCCTCTTGGGCTCCCGGAGGGCCCCACGGCACCCTAGGGCGTCGGGTAGATCTTTCCCGATGGGTTCCACCGGATGCCCAGAGACCCTAATCGCCGAAACGCCACCACAACGGTGAGTGCTGGGAAGGGTTCGTAGATCCTCGCCCGGCGAGGACCCGGTCGAGAAACACGCCCGCCAAGGAGGAGCCAGGGCGGACCTCACGCCGTCCCACGGAGCGCCGCCATCCCATCGACAATCAAATCATGAGCGCATTCGCGAAGGATGTTGCAAGACCGTCCTACCTTCTCCCGGCACGATTGGGAGCTTATCCCGAAAGCCGACGATTTCGCTCTACCTTCCGAGAATCAAAACTTCCTCCTCTCATTCGGCGCCCCGGAACCGACAGCAAAGGATGACTACTACGACCCCTTACGCGGGAATGTTTCAATGTAGAAGAGTCCGAGAACAAGACGGCGTTCACCGACGCCCCGATGAAGAAGACGCGGACATACCGCCACGCCGCGTTCCAGAACCGTGGCGGCCGCTCGCCCGGCCCCCGTGGCGGCCGACGCATCGCCGCCAAAATGCAACAGCTACAAGATATGCGGGACCGGATCCGCCGAGTAGTCGCGCGACTCCGGCGGCCGGAGCGGAACATCCAACGGAAGCAGGCTCGGCGCCGAGCAGCCCCAGAGCACCTCGAAGCTCACGGCGACGGGCGGTGGCGTGGCCCAAATGGGGCCGGCGCTCCCCCGACATAGCCCCCGTTCAACGAGCCGGCCTCAATGTGGCGGCGGCGCCATGCCGGTACGCGAAATGCCCGAGCCCCCCACCGGGCCGAGGGTAGGGCGCGTGGAGGGCCTCGTCCAACTCCTTTGACAAGGCGGCTGTGCAACAGGGCGGAGAGCGCTTCGAGGATCGAGCCGTGACATCACGGCGAGAGGAATCCGCGAGGTCGCCCGGGGCTCCGCCCCGACCTGACAGCCGCGCCTCGGCAAGACCGGTCCGGGAGCGCCTGATGATAATCACGACAACCGCCCGGTCACGGGAGCGCATAGAGACCCACCCACGCCAAGACCGCCACCGAGGCGCCCGACCTCCGGGGATGAGATCGAGCTGACAACGGGCTCGCCCGCGAGCAGCTCACCCCCTCGGGGCGACCGGCGGGGGCAGATGCACAAGCACGTGGAAGACCGAGGTACTCCTGATCCACCTCGCCACGGGCCTTCACAAGGGATATCGGGAGGGCACGCTCCCCGCTGGTTCAGGCCTCCCAACCACCTTGAGAAATACACGGAAAGACTCGTCCCCGAGGTATGGGTCGACGACTATCGACCGGCATGCCGGTTGCGGGGGCACATGATGACAAAGTAATAATTTTGCCCCTGCCTCTCAGGCGCTGGAAAGCTTGGTGGAACATCTTCCACCGACCTCATATCAAGCGGCTCATGACTTGGTAAAAACCTTCGAGGTAACTTCGAGGCACGTACCTCGCCCGGGTAACTCATGGGACCTCGGGGCGCCGTCGAGAAACCCGACGAGTCCTGCTTGTGACTACATCCGGCTTCTCAAGCGAATGGACCGAGCTTCCCTAACGTGGCGGATTCGGACGTCATAGGGGCTTCTTGGCCCGGCACCACATGCCCGTGATCTCGTGAAGAAGCTGGGCGCCGGACTCCAACCGAGGCGAACGAGCTAATGGACATCGCCACCAAGTTCGCTAGCGGAGAAGAAGTCATCGGGGCTCTGTTCAATCGGGGCTCGGGCAAAGGAAAGCGTGGGAGGAGGAGCCCTAGGGTTCCCAACCTCGGAGAACAAGAAAAAGAAGAAAAGGACAAGAGCCGCAGGGGCAAGGGCCAAACCCTCAATGTTGGCGATGAGGACATGGTGGCTGCGGTCGGCCGCAAAGGGAACCGGCCCCCGGCAGCCGAGGAGAGAGACCTTCGACAAGATGCTCAAGCCATGCCAAATCACGCAGCTACCCCGTCAAGCACACCCTCGAGGAGTGCAAAAACGATCGCAAAACACTTCACCAAGCTCAAAGCCATTCAGGGGAAGAGGAAGGAATGCCGCCCGAGGGTCTGCCGAGGGGACAAGGGTTTTCCCGAAGGTGAACAATCGCTTCATGATCTTCGGCGGCAACACCGGCAACATGTCGGTGCGACAAATGCAAGGAGCGGCGGAGGTGTATGCAATCGAGCCGGCGTCCCGAAAAAGCGCAAATGGTCGGATCGGGCCATCACCTGACCACTCGGACCACCCTCGGCACATTCCAAACCCCGGGCTTCTCCCGGCGGTGGATCCCATCATTGCCAACACACGGCTCACCAAGGTCCTCATGGACGGAGGGAGCAGCCTCAACCTCATCTATGAGGAGACGCTCGACCTCCTCGGGGTGGACAAGTCAAGATCCGCCCGGGAGGGCGGGCATTCAACGGCGTTGTCCCCCTGCAAATACCGAAGCCCCTCGGGCGATTGACTGCCCCGGTCTGCTTTGAGGACCCCACCACCCCCCAGGCGGACTCTCACCTTTGAGATCCTCGGGGTCCGAGGTACATACCCACGCCTCCTCGGGCGGCCTGTATGCCAAATTCGGTCGTGTCCCAAACTACCTCGAAGCTCAAGATGCCGGGGCAAAGGGTGTCATCACGACCGCCCCTCACACCCTCATGCATATGAGTGCGGCGTGGAGCGTGGAGTGCGCCGGGCGCTCGCCATCGCCGAAGCACTCATTGCCGACGCAAAGAAGAGCTTTGACAAGACGATCACGATCGGCACACGAGGCAAGCGCCCATGTTGGGAGCAGGCCTCCTCGGGCACCAAGAAGATCCCCACTCGATCCCCAAGAATCCGAGAGGAAGGCTGGCACCATCGGCTCGGATAGATCCGAAATGAGACGGTCTTTCGTCTGACTTTCCCCTCCGCGAATGCGAAGACATTTGCGTGGGGGACCCTCGGACATGCCGGGCATACCGGGGATGTCGCCGAGCACTCCCTAGACATCCGGCCGGGCTCAAAGCCTGTCATGCAGCGCTTGCTTGTTTTGATGACGCCAATGGAAGAAGATCATCGGCGAGAGATCCACAAGCTCTTGGAGGCCGGATTCATAAAAGAAGTATTCCACCCCGAGTGGTTAGCTAATCTGTATTAGTAGAGAAAAAGAATGGAAATGGCGGATGTGTGTGGACTACACTAGTCTAAACAAAGCATGTCCGAAAGTTCCTTTTCCTTTGCCTCGAATCGACCAAATTGTCGACTCCCACCGCGGAGTGCGAAACGTTGTCCTTTCTCGGCGCATATTCCGGTTACCACCCGGATCAAGATGAAAAGAGTCCGACCCATTTCGGCGACTTCATTCATAACACCCTTGGGGATGTATTGCTACCTCACAATGCCCGGCCGAGGAACGCTGGGGCAACATACCAGTGACTGCATGCAAATCATCTTCGGGAACTCATCGGGAGGATTGTGGAGGCCTACGCCGATGACATAGTGGTAAAATCCAAGAAAACGTCGGACCTCGTGGGAGACCTCGGGGAAACCTTCGAATGTCTAAACAAGAAGGAGTCAAACTCAACCCCCGAAAAATGCGTATTTGGGGTCCCCGAGGGATGCTACTGGATTCATCGTCTCTCAACGAGGCATCGAAGCAAATCCGACCAAGGTTGATGCGATCACCAAGATGGGGCCAATACAAGACCTCAAAGGAGTACGAAGGTCATGGGCCGCCCGGGCTTCACTAAGCGGTTCATCTCTCGCCCTCGGGAAAGGGCCTTCCCCCTCTCTGGACTCCTCCAAAGTCCGAGCACTTTGTATGGACCCCGAGGCCAAGGAAGCCCTCGGCAACCTCAAGAAACTCCCCGACGAGCCCACCGGTCCCGGTGCCACCGGAACACGGAGAAACCTTGCTCTTATACGTCACACCCACTACCGGTAGTCGGTCTTTGTGGTCGCGATTAACGTCGGGAAGAGGGGCACACGTTGCCGGCTCAAGCGTCCCGTTTACTTCATCGCTGAAGTGCTTTCCGACACCAAGACCGTTACTCACGCATGCGTGTCGCTGTACGCCATCGCATAACGAAGAAAACCGCCACTACTTCTCGCGCACCGGCCTGCCGTGGTATCCTCGTTCCCTCTCGGGAAATCATCCAAAACCGAGAAGCCCACGGGAAGAGTGGCGAAGTGGGCGGTGGAGCTCATGGGCGAGACAAGATCATTCCTGCCTCGCAAAGCGATAAAGTCCCAAGTCTGGGCGATTTTGTGGCGAATGGACCGACACGCAGCTACCCCCGCCGCCAATCAAGCCGAGTCGACCATGTACTTCGGCGGATCCATGATGAAGGCGGGCGGGGGCTGGTTTGCTCTTCATCTCACCCCCTCGGGTTCACACGAGGTACGCCATCCGGTTGCATTTCCGGCCTCCAACAACGTCGCGGAATCACGAGGCGGTCAACGGTCTCGGATCGCAGCTACCTCGGGGATCGGCGGAAACCGGGATTCACAGGCGGTTATTGATCAAGTTATGAAGGCCTCGGCGTGCCATGACCCCCAAGATGGAGCTTATTGCCGAAGTGTGCAAACCGGAGGAGAAGTTCCACGGGCTTGGTACAAGCACTCCAAGGCGTTACAACGAAGCGGCGGACGAAGCGCAAGGTCGCTGGCGACCCGAGGTACGGCTCCTCCGAACGCCCTCACCCGAGATCTCAATGAGCCCTCGGTTATACAATCCTCCTGAAATACCCTCGGGGCTCACGAAGACGGCCTGGGACAAGCGCGCTCGAAGCCATGGCGATTGACCAAGACCCCGTGGAGAGAGAGCCCCTGTTGGAGCACCTCTCACTCGGGGAGAGCTACCCGAGGTAAGACCGAGCTCGCCGCGATTGGAGAGGGCAAACTCTTCGCGTTGATTGGACAAAAAAAGAATCTCTACAAGAGAGGAGCCTCGGGAGTATACATGCGATGCATACCCCCTCCGAAGGCAAAGACTTGCTTTCGACACCACCGAGGGGAGTGTGGCCACCACGCCGCCCCGAGGACCCTAGTCGGTAAAGTCTTTAGGCAAGGCTTTTACCGGGCCTCGGTGGTACGGGACACGAATCAAATCGTGCACTTGCAAGGAATGCCAATTCTACGCACGAAGAACTCATCTCCCGGCACAAGCCTGCGAGACCATACCTCGACCGGCCATTCGCGGTATGGGGCTCGACATGATTGGTCCCCCGAAAGGGGCTAGGAGGACACACTCATGTCCTAGTCGCCATCGACAAGTTCTCCAAATGGATCGAAGCCCGAGGCCGTGGTGAATCCTCGCCGCGGAGGAAGCGATGAAGTTCTTTACAAACATCATTTGCCGTTTTGGAGTCCCAAACTCCATCATCACGGACAACGGAACAAACTTTGTGGGAAAGAAGTTCCTCGACTTTTGTGATGACTTACGACATCCGGGTTGACACCTCGCCGTAGCCCACCCGAAGACCAACGGTCAAGTGGAGCGTGCCAATGGCATGATCCTACAAGGACTCAAGCCGAGGATCTTCAATCAGCTAAACCAAGATGCGGAAGAGGTGGTACCAAGAGCTACCATCGGTTCTATGGAGCCTTCGAACAAAAAAGCCGAGCCACGAGATCACCCGTTTTTCTAGTCTATGGGCCGAGGCGATCTTACCCACGGACATTGAATACGGGTCCCCGAGGTGGCGAGCCTACACCGAGCGAGGCAACCACGGGCAAGGCGGGACTCCATCGACCAAGTGGGCCCGAGGCCCCAGACGTCGCGCTCTTGAATTCGGGCGAGATACCAACAAGCCTGCGCCAAGTATCACGCCGTTTAATTAAAAGCCTCGAGTTCGAAGTCAATGACCCCGCACTCTGAAGACCGGGGACAACAAAGGGCGCCTGAAGCTCACACCACCTGGGGAAGGGCCTTATTTCATTGCTGAAATACTAAGGCCCGGAACCTACAAGTCAAGAACAAGAAGGGCGAAGTCTACTCCAACGCTTGGAACATAGAGCGACTTACGCTTCGCTTCTACCCTTAATCCTCGCACTAGAAGTCAAACACTTATGTTTTTTTTCGCTCAATAAAAGATCTACATCTTTTCTAAAAAGTGCTTCTTGTGCATACCTTAAAGTCTTAGCCTTGTCCAAACAAAGACTAAAAACTCCCTCGGGGCTACTTGGGGACCCCCTCGGGGGACCCCTCCTCTTTTTTTTGAAACTTTTTCTCAAAGAAAAAAGTTCTCCTGCGCACACTCGGATCAATCGTTTAAGTTGCATGAAGAGTGGCTCACGCTACAAATCAAAAGTGAGATAGCCGAGTCACACGGACCGCCCCTAGTGGCACCGCACGGACGGCCCCGAGAGCATCGCGTTCACTATCTCGCGGCGGAAAGCAAGCGACCGGCCACACAATAGACCGAAAAATCCGAGGAACGCAACACAAATCATAAATACTTTGCCGAGGTCACGCCTCGGGCGGCATTGTTGTTTATGTACACCTCCCTCACAAACTTGATTTTCTCATACAAGGGAGGATCAAGGGACGTCACTGAGCCTCGTCCACATGCGCCTCGCGACCCCCGGCGAAGAGGCATCGCCGGCGCATCCTCGGCGGTCGCCTCCCCGAGCCGGATGTTGGACCCGCCGGTGCGTCCTCGAAGCGGCATCCAACATCTCGCGTGTCCACCTCATGGCTTGACTCTGTGAGGGAATACGGCACACACCTCATCTCGGCCGGGGAGGCCGCCCAGTCGCGGCACCATCCCACAGTAAATGCGGCTCGGGTCTTGGGCGGCGTCGGCGGCAGATCCCTCCAGCGAGGTCAACGGCTTCGTCATCGGAACCAAAGGAAGAAGCCACCATGACGCCGTCCAATACCTGGGCTCCATCGGGAAGTGCGGCGAGAATCTTGCCATGCACATCCGCACGCCGGGTTCGGAAGGCGCTCGGAGCTCGGGACTGAGGAAGCCGCCCACGGCGCTCAAGCGACTGCGAGCCGTGGGGCCAACCTCAGGTTTGTCCGCCCCAAAGCGGCGGACAAAGTCTGACGGGGCCTCTTCTAGCTCTGATATGACTTGCTCCACGCTCCCAGCCCGCTTGCGCAGCGTGGCGCGGTGTTCACGGCCTCGGTCGGGACCTTCTCCGCCTCGGCGGCGAGCACAAATCAAGTCGGCAAGATGAGGAGATTGAAGACGGAAGATTCACCGAGGAGAGGGCGTACCTTGGCACTTCAACCCCGCCTAGCATCACGCCATGCTGCTCCCGCGGCGACTTTGAGCTGCTCCTTCTTCTTTCTTCGAGGGCCCTCGGACACCAGCTCCCAATGGGTGTTGGGCGTCGCACATCTCCGCCCTCGCTCCGCGCCTCCTCCCGGATCGATCCCGCTCACCATGGGCCTCCTCCGGGGCACGGAGGGACCGCTTCCGGCGTCCTCAAATCTTGCTCATCCGCAGGCCATTTGGGTTTATCACCGCGGCCTCGGACCTGGCTGATGAGCTCGCCTCGGGGTCCTTGCCGGGACTCCCTCTCCTCGACAAAGGTAGCGGGGACGCCTCGCTGCGGGCCTCGGATCACGCCGCCCTCGCGTGCCCGGGGCGTCCCGTTCGCAGGACATGATGCGAAGGAGAGCGGACTTTTCGGGCAATCGCCGGAGATGCGGCAAGGGCACACATGGATTACGACGCACGTGCCAAGCAAATACAACAAGAAATAACAACCAAGACACTCACCGCGTCGGCCTCGGTGGATGCCCGGTTATGGTGTCGCGATCTTCGCCCCGGCCGTCGGCGTGCCCATCGGCGGATGCGCTCGTGGGTCCTCCACGCCGGGACCTCGGGACGGTCGTCGATCACAACGGCGGCCGGACCCCTGGGCACTTCACCCAAGGTCAGCGGGGACCGCCCATAGGTCGGCTCGGGAGGGAACATCTCCCACCGGCACTCCCCCGGCTCGGGAAACCCGGACCAATAAAAGTCCGGGGTCCTTCGGCTGGCCGACCACGACCATGCCCTCACCATCGCCGAGGATGACGAACCCGGCGACGACATGTCGGCCCGGGCGCATGAAGGCTGCGGGGGTTGTATCCTCCTGAACCCGGTCGTCGGGAGGCCGGCGCATGGGAGACTTCCGCCTCCGCCGCCGAAGAGCTCCTCTGCGAGAAACTCGAGACGAAGGATGCTTGGCTCCTCGGGAGGGAACCATGTCATGGGTCCCTCAAACGGCACCAATCTCCCGGCGCCGGTCGGCGTCACGCCGCCGGCCGAGCCCCTCCTCGTCGACCACCATCGGGCCGGTGGACAACCCACCATCGGCCGCCATGGGCTTGCACCCCCTCGGTGGGAGAAGCTTCGACCGTCGGGCTCGGGCCCGATCCACTCCTGGGGCTCGGGGCTAACACCACGGAATCCGACGCGGGAGGACGGCGTCTGGTGGACGACCCCACTCCGTCTCCCCGAGGCTTGCGCACTCCTTGGGGCCTTCTTAGGATGCGAGAGTCAAAGTGGGGGCCCCGCTTCCCGAAGTCAAGAACACGTCGAAGGAAATTAAAAGGTACAAAAGGCCAGCTGCCGAAGACAAGGAGACTCACGAAGCCCGAGGGATCCCCCTAGGGCGGGACCGAGGCGCGGAAGGCTGCGACACAGGCGTCGCACTTGGCGACGCGCCGTCTCCTCCACGGCAACCGTCGCACGAGGGCCGGGTTCGGGCTGGCTCAGGTTCCTCACACCGAACCGGGCCGCTGCCTCGCGGCGCGGCCGCGACGGGAAGCGTCGGCTCATTCCGGCGAGGCCTCGCCATGTAACGCCAAGGCGCCCACGGGTAAAACCCCGAGCCATCAAGGGCCGGGGACCTCGGGCTGAGGAACTCTCGGGCGCGTCAAGTCCGGCAACCCCGAAGCCACCACCGGTCGAGGCCCCCGGGGCTGGAGCTCTCGGGCGCGGTCCCGGCAACTCCCGATGTCTCGCTCGGGCTCATAGCGGGCCCGGTAGGGCTGGGCTCGGTCCATCCGAGCCCCTATGTCATCATCCGACCGAGTTCACGGCGAACTCGTCCTCCTCATCCTCGTCCTCCTCGGTGGTCGAGGTATCGAGCGATCGCCCCCTCTCACACTGCACTCGGCTCGCGGTTGGCGCGAGCCACGTTCCTTCTTCTTCTTCTCCTCCTTCTTCACCAGTGCTTTCTCTGCCGTTCCAGCCGCGGTTCCCGGCCGGCTCGGCTATCGTCTAGATTGAGCCTGAGGCGGAGGGAGTCGTGGTAGTTCAACGACCGCAAGAAGATGGAATAAAACCACCATGGCGAAACAAGACCAACGCAAGAAATGCAAACGAAACCAAAACAACACTTACCAAGGAGATGTACCCTCGGTCGGGCGCAGGGATCTCCTCCGATCACGGACGGTGTTGGGCCCCAACCTCTCTCACCCTCTTGGCCGGGCCATCGGTGGAAGCGAAGGGGATGACATCCGAGGCCTCTTCAAGGCCGGCCCGAGGGAGCATCGATACATGCACAAGGGCGAGCCATCAATGGCAACATCCGCGCCGATGAAGGCGGCAACCATGGGCCGCTGCGTTCACCTCCTCCCTCGGGCCGCGGGATGCTCGCTGCCGGGCCATCCAACCGAATGATCCGCCGAGGGGGACCCAGAACCACTTGTTCGGACGTTGCCCGAGAAGCTGGAGAACGGTGTCGCGGGGAGCGTTCTCATCTATACGGAGGTAGAACCACCGATCTTGCCACCCCTTGTTGGAGGAGGTGAGCTTGGAAAGGATGCCCATCAGCTCGGTTCGGCCTGTCGGCTCCGATCGGACTTGGAGCGTGCAACCACCAGCAGCGCAACGCCCTCCAGAGTTCCACCCTTCGCCACCCGAGGCGTGGTAAGGTCGCGCGAAAGAACCACAGCCGGAGGTCCCAATGCGGTTCGATCCCGGGAATCCTACGAGGGTGACAGGAATGGCGCTTTGGGAGACGAGTTCGGGGGGCGGATGGGTGAGGCTCGATGTCGTAGTAATGAAGGATCGCCGAGATGAACCGACCCGCCGGTATCCCGGTTTTCTGGCCGGTGAAGATCCATCGGACTCACCACGTAGCCATCGGGAGGGTTAGGCTCCTCCTCGGTCCAATGTGGGACAATCCACTCCCGACGCTCGGCATTGGTCGGAGGGACGAAGCCCTTCCTCGATGAGGCGTTGGAGCTTCTCCTCGTCGCCGTCGTTCTCGGCCACGTGACGACATCAAGCACCTCCCTCGCGCCGTCGCCGCCACGAGTGCGCCATGGACAAGCGGGAGGGGACGGAGCGACAACCGTGGCAACACCGTTCACCGAGCACAAGGCAAGTGGATTTCTCCTTAATCTCTCCTATCTTTCTTTCTATCTCTATTCTTTGCGTGAAGGCAAGAAAGGTGATGGCAAGAACAAGACAACTATCGCCCGTAGCCGCAACCCCATTTATAGGGGAGGGAAGGCAAACCGCCGCCCGAGCAAACGAACCGACGCACGGAATGGGCGGCCCACGATGGAACGGAACTCCATCCAACGGCTCAGCCGCGGTAGCCGCCAATCAAGAGCATTACACGTCGCTTGACGGCGCTGCGACATCGCTCGCCAAGAGCTACGTGGCCACGCCCCATCGGACCGAACCGCCACGCCGCCTCGGCGCGCGAGACACCTTGCCTTCCATTCGGGGTAAACCGTCCCGGCCATCCATATCCAGCGAAGCGCCCGACCCTAAGGGGCAAAAAGCCGGTCGTTGAGCGGTTCCCGCCTCCGCGGCCAAACGAGCCTCGGCCGACGCGACGCCAACGCACCTACGCCCGCAGGTTGCCGTGTTTGGGCCCACCATGGGTTTCTGATCGCCTCGGGGATAGCCCGAGCCAGGGACAGGATGGAAATGCTGTACCGGTTATACCCGGCCCTCCGGGGCTCGATTTCTGAGCGTGTTTAAGACCCGCTGGTCTCGCTTATGAGATGTCCCATCCGTGGAGGCCTCCATGCCCCCTCGGCTGACCGTCAAACCCCGAGATCCGGGTAAACGGTCCGTAGGTTCTCATGGGTGAATCCAGATCACACAAATGCACCCTTTGCTCCGGCAAGGGCACGGCACACGCTAACCGACCCGTTAAGCGTTCAAATGGAGCGTCACATTCGGCTTTTAGGGTATTGTAGGCACGTCTCCCTCCTCCTCCCTTTAGGAGGGTGACAGAGGAGCGTACAATCAAAGTCGAGGAAGCCCGGGTTGACCTTGCGCACATAAAGCGCGGGGCCCTGCCACCACGCAAAAACAAACAGACTCGCACAAACAAGCGCAATTTAAGAGTTGTTTCGCCTTGCCGGGCCGGCGAGGTATAAAGACCTCGAAGGAATCCGCCATTCCATTCGAGGCCTCGGGTTAATTAAACGGAAGAGCTGCCAAGCACTCCATTGTGACGCAACCACCCTCGGCGAAAACAAGGCTATCGAACGGCACAACCCCCGGCGAAGTCCACACACGCCGTCATACCGCCGGGACCTAAATATTGGGCCCCGGTGACATTCTCCAAAACAACGAATCTTTTTATCGCCAAGCTTTCAGTTTTATAAAATCAATTTGACTAAGTATATAAAAAAATAAATATTTATATATGCAATAATATTATTAGTAGATTGTTGAATCTATTTTTATAATAAATTTATTTAGAGATATAAATATTGCTAATATTTTCTATAAATTTAGTTAAACTTATTAGGCAATGCAAAAAACCGCGGCAAATGTATATTTAGGACGAGAGAGCAGCTGGTCTGTCAACATTGTGCATGCCATGCTAGAATTGTTAATCGATCTCAAGCTTCACGCACACGGAATAAAGAGAGAGCCGTGGACAGTAAATTCATCCCATTACAACGTACTCCGAGGCCTTGTTCATTTCTGCCTCTGCCAAGGGGTTGAAAAGGACCGGAGGGGATTGAGGGGATTTAGGATTGATGGGGGATTTCAACTTGTAGGTAATTAAATCCCCCTTAATTCCTTCCAACCATGGGCAGCGGGAGGGTATTCTTAGGTATTCCATTGAATACCCATGTTTTTCTCGTGTCACAAAAGAATATTGTATTGTGTATACTAAAAATATTTAGTTTTTTCTCGCGACTACCAAAATATTTAGTTCTCAGTGCTATTGGCCCTTGTTGTTTTGGAGAAAATTATTTTTTGAATACCCTGTCATAGTATCCCGCCTGCCAGTAAAGCCAACCCCTCTTGGTTTGCGTGATAGAAACGAACGAGGGCTACGGAGCGGAAGAACTGCCTCGATTTTTGTCCGTTTCCTTGATGTAAAACAAACAGTATATAGGCTAATGGCTCCAATACAGACACACGCAACATTATTCCAGAATTGGTGCCGCCTGCCTGCAGCGCTTGTGTCCACCAGCATTGTCACGGTCGGTCATCGAGTAGATGCTGTCATGCGTGATTAGACTCGAAAATAGATAGATATAGATAGATATCCAGGAGGGGTTGAGCGCTGGCCATGGGATGCCTTTTAGGCGGGCTGCCGTCGATCTGCGATTGGATGACTCGGTGCGGGCGTTGTCGAACGGCCATTGGTCGATGCAGGGCCTCCAGGCCCGCTCGCCAGCGCGCTGCCGGAAGCAGAGGGAGACCCGGGAGGCGAGCACCGTCCGCTCGTCCATGTTCCCCGGCGCCGGCAATCCCAATCTTGGTGGTAAGAACTTCTGTATTCTCAGCTTGCTTTTCTGGCTCCCATTATCTAGTCTGCACATGTTGCTTTTTGTTTCTGAATTTCCTGAGAAGATTTTTGTTTTGTTTTGAGAGAGTTGTGGCAGAGCAAAAAGTTTCTAGCCGTGGAGGTAGAGGAAGAGGCAAACAAGGTAAATTGCCAAAACGTTTTAGTCCTGGGCTGCCTGATGTTCACATCACAATGGAGGCACAAGGTCCCAAAAAGTAGTTGCACCAACTCCTGAGCAAATCACAGCTCAACATGTTCATGTGCCCACAAGTTTAACCAGAATCCTGTTAGTTTATTTTTTCAATTCAAAAAATAATTTGGTTCCAATTTTTTCCTACCTTGCACGTTATTCTTTGTGTTCCCATTGTATGTTTTACCCAATAGCCCCGCTTGTTTTATTTGTTGACAGTTGTGTAGGCTGCTATTGCCAATGCTCACACTCTTGAGAAAGCTGCAAGGCTAGAACAGGTAATAATGTCCTATGACTTTTGTTCTCATGCTTTTGTAGCTTTGCCTGCTAACCATATATGTATAGCTTCTTTTTGGATCATCGTGCCAGGTATTGAGCACCGGTTCCTGCTGAATTTGCGCGTGCCCAAGTCGATGCAAAACATGGCTGAAGCTTCAGAGGGAGCCTCCAGGGCGCGTGCAGCGCCGAAGCTCAATCGAGCAGTCGCACCGCCTCCACCGCCCGAGCGCTGCTGCCGCAGCCGGCGCCGCCACCTGGTCAACGTTCGCGGCATGACCGATGCTTCATCCACTTAGCGAGGAGTCGGAATCGGAGTCCACCGAACGAAGACACCATCTGGGATCGGGACAAAACGAGCTGGGAAAAAATCCATGGTAAGTTCGACATGAACTCTGGAGTAGTATTAGTATTATTAGGGACAAAGAGTAGTTCATATGTTATTTCTGTGACCTACCGTGCAGCAGCCTGGGGAGTAGGGTGGAACAGTTGGAGGACAAAACTGGAGTATGCATGAGCTGATGTTTAGAATTTCTCATGGTCATTATCTTTTGATGTCCTGTCTTGCAGTGGAATTGAACCCTGATCTATCCGTGATTCAGTTCACTTAAAACTAGGAATTAGTTGTCTCAAGCATGGCAGTCCAAAGGTATTTCTATATAGGTTCTAATTATAAAGGTCAAATAATCAATCACTTTCCGCTACTATTCACTTTTTTGTTTTATTCAGTGCTACTTTTAGTTTTGTATAAATTTTGTGGTGCTTGTATCTTTGCAAATGAATTATGCACTAGCACTACACTGTTCGAGTACTCTTATTGCGTATTTATTTTCTGTTGTATGTACTATCTTCATTAACAAGACAAAATGGACATTTTTTAGCCTCTACAATTTGCTCTAGAGTTCCGCTCGAGGTATGCCACGGTAGTAAAATATTTACCATCGCTTGATCTCAGCTTTGACGACAGGGATCGGCTCCTTTTTGACTCGCTTTAATCCAGGTATATATACGCCCCTCATGGTATCTCCGCTCCTCCCACCTCCTTCCCCGGCCCAGAAAACACCGGTCGACCTTGTCTTCTCCGCCTTTTCCCGATGATGTATGCGCGGCGCCGCCACTCGAGGGCGATAGCGCCTCGCGCTTCCACGCCCCGCCACCTTCACCCCCTCCTTCGCCCTCTCTCTCTCCTCCTCTCCCTCTCTCCTTCGCCATGTGGCTAGCGAGCACGCCGCTGCGCGGCGGCGCTGCGACGCCGCTTCGGCGAGCGGCGGCATCGCCATCGCCTTCGGCGTGCAGCGACGCCGCCGGTACGCTGCATCGGGCGCTTTCCCACCTTCGACAGATCCTGTCCTCCCCGCTCTCCATGATTCCTCGTGGAGCTGCTCCTATATTTAATGGAGAAAACCCTAGCCGACAGTCCTCATTTTTAAGCAAGGTTTCGGCGATGACGCATGGATGCCGCGGCATTTCGAGGGTGGATCTTGGTGAAACAAATCAAAGAGAACAAGGCAAGGTGTTTTAATTCAGATCTATTGTTTTCCCCCCTTTCTTACGAATTGATATGGTTAGTGCTATATTTTTTTTTTTGCCTGTTGTAATGTGGCTTGCTCAATTTACCTGGTTCCATTGTGAAACATGGTTGCCACATGATGGTTTCGGGTTCTACCTTCAAGCCATGGGTAGTGGAGAATTGTGTGTGATTTAGAATTTGTTTTCAATCAGTCAATCTTGCTACGTGTTTAAATGAATTTTCCCTCAATTTTTTTCGTGAGAAAAATTTTCACTTCACTAAATAAAATGGCAATGGAGTCCATTGGGTCATGTATCCATCTCTACATGTATGCCTCTTCCTTCTATATTCCTTCTCGTAATTGCATGGTGCTAACCTTACATGTTTTCCCAATTTTAAGTCTGAACTTGAGCATGAGTTATAGAGTTAGGTTTTCTTATATGTCAAAGGTCTTTTTTATAATTTGTATAAGCCGCGGTGAGAGTGCTCTTATATGAGTAGACTTTTTCAATTATTAATTGATTAGTTGATACCGTTGTATTGGAAGGCTTCCTTTATAGTATGTTATTTTCTTGAGAGTTTTGCACCTCGTGCTAGGCTGCTACATTTCGTACTTTGCCTCTAATTGCCTTACTGTGCTACCTTTAAGTAGTGGCTATTACATTCATGGAGGGTCGTGTGCATGGTGCCAATGACCACCTTTTTATTTTGCTATCTTCGTGTATTGTGTGTGAACCAGTTGTGTGTCATGTAGGGGCTTAGATCAATCCAGTAATTGCTTTTGTGCCTTGTCATTGTTCCCAAGACTGAATATTGCACATCATTTTAGAAAACTTCAACTACGGCCAGCTGATGTAGTAAATAAATTTAATGAACCTTACTATCTTCTATACAACGGATTTTTTTCTTTTCGCTTCATAGACTGAATTTTCAATTACCAGCAGCCTCATAAACTTTGTAGGGAGAAAATCATTGTTTCACTTGGATGCTAACAATGTCTTGGAAATATTTAGAATTTTCGCTACCCAAATGCATTTGTAGGATTTTCCAGCCTTGTCCTTTTATGCGCCCATGCAACAACAATCCTCGGCAGTTGATAAATTTGAAAATGTAATGACAAATTTAAGCATATATGTATTACGCTGAAAACAGAATATGTGGAGTTTATCCATAGGTTATATATTTAGCAGCTCCCTTTCTTTCATGTCCGACTATATCTTTATGTTTTTAAATACGCACGCGCTCATAAAACCTTTCAATTGCAAAAGATTATTGTTAAGTTTCTAAGACCTGCAAAAGAGCCCCCTAGCTATTTTCATCTATTTAAAATTTTATTTTACTTAGTAAACCCTGACCTACTTAAGGATTTAGGTGGGTCTTCACTAATACAAGTCTTATTTGTGATTCAGCTTCA
This sequence comes from Hyparrhenia diplandra, assembly GCA_015847255.1. Lineage (NCBI taxonomy): Eukaryota > Viridiplantae > Streptophyta > Magnoliopsida > Poales > Poaceae > Hyparrhenia > Hyparrhenia diplandra. The sequence goes on along the minus strand of JADLZK010001359.1, from coordinate 4,833 downwards.
TGACTTCCTTTGTCTTAGAAAAGCCACCAACAACAAAAAGCACGCCCATGTTGCTTTCTAAGGTTACCAACCTCTATAGAAGGCCTCTCACAAATCAATTTTATGCACAACTTTTTACATCACCACATGTTGCAAAGGGCAAAGAGCAACGACAAAATGTAAGGTCCCTTGCACATCTATTTTAGCACATGTGCTTAATTTCCCATGGTGTACCAAGTATTTATGCCCGCCTTTAGAATGTCCAAGCTTATCTTTATGGACCCCTCTTAAGCTACCATTTAGATATGTTAAGCTTGCTGTCATGGGTACATTTTTGGTTACTCCTACCTTTTTGTCGCCTAGAGGTGTCTTCAAAAAATTAAATATAGTGAAATTAAAAGAGATTTATTGTTGCATGATATTTTCTCTCGATCCATTTATCCCTTTGCCGATCTAAGGGCAGCACTTTCTTAATCCCGCATAGACACCTTCCAAGTTCAATTCATCATTTTAGTGAGTTATCTTCCTCTCAGCTTTAAAAAACCAAGAGGCCCTCAAGTAGTTCTACAAGAATCACTCTTAACTTCTCTGCCCCTTCTAAAGTGTCTCGCAGACATTTTCATTTGTTGCTCCAACAAGGTTAGCTATGGCGGCTATTGCATTTTTCAAGAGAACAGTAGGGGAGGCCCCAACTGAAATAATATTAGGATTGAAGGTCTCCAAAATTCAAATGTTTGACTTGAGAGTTCACTCACATTGTATCCTCTTTTTTCCAAAGATTCATGCATGTCTACAAGGGGAACGATTTTGATTTTGAACATTATTTCGTGGTTCTTATGCATACTTCAAAGTGACATTAGACATTAGTCTTTGGCCATGTCTTAAGGTCCGCTTTTATACTTCAATTGTTTTAAGAGTTTTAGTCACCGCTACATCAATTGAGGCCTCAAGCATATTATGTAATACAATTTTACACTATGGTAATCCATCTTAATCTATTTCCTAAATTAGAATAGATGTTATTATTCCTGAAGATTGTAGCACCTCTCTATCTTGATTACATGCGCGAGTCATTCTACCTTTCTTTATTGGTACAATTAAAAGTGGCAAAATTTGAAACCGACACGCCTCTTTTAAAAATCTTATTCTAAATCATTTTCAAACTTCTAAGCATGTCGCCAAATTTAGTTGGATTTAGTGCAACCGATCAAGAAGTGTCATATAGAAGTTCAGCTCTACAAATGCATATTGTGTTAGTTCCCTACCTCACCTTCCAAATTGCGGTATTCATCGAAACATGCATGTTGTCAACAAATTCGCTGATTGTCCGGTGAGCTTTGGCTGATCTCAATTGTTTTTTCTTGGGTGCATACATTCATATGATCGCATCCCCTCGTAGTTCAAAACATGCTTTGAGTGTTTTGGACCCAATCAAGTGGAGAGGTAAAATCTTCTCGATAATAGCAAAGATAATGATTCTCTAAGCTCATCTATGCATTATTGCACTAAAGCTATAATACTTTTTCTTTTTCATTTTTCCACATGTCGCCGAAAAGGATCAAGTGGTATTCCTGTACATATAGACAACATTTGTGGCTAAAAAAATTGCTGCTTTAATGCAAGGCACTCCAACTCGAGGTTACCAGTTTTTTGTATTATGACTTTTATAGTCATAGGTCATCTGCGGCATAGAACTACATGGTTTGCTCTAGCACAAATTAGCTACTGCATATATATATATTTATCCTTTTTGTTGCCCAGAAATAGTCGTTTTACAGATATCATCAATTGTATCTCTTTGTCAATTCTATTATTATGCTAATTAAACTCTTGTGAATTCCATCCACTTTTCAGATAAAGCAAGCTCTGCTTAGATATTTCGCAGTCAGTATATGGGTTCTTTTTCAAGGTGTTATCCAACATGAGCTTCCTAGATATCTCTAGAAAAAAATAGGTAAGTGGGAGTTCCCTTCCAATTTGTAGATGGCTTATAATTTTATAGTTACTGTACCAGTTTTTTTTTGACCGAATATCGCACGTTTTTGATCTCTCGAAGTACGTAAAGGTCTTCCAAAGATGCTTACCTCCTCGAAGTCCTTAAAGCGACCAAGATGCAACCCCATCTTTCTTTTAGCCACTACATGCTTCAAACCACATGTTTCCTTTGTGCACCGTGGTTGTTTGTCTGATTACGCTTTATCTTTTTCTATATATATAACTATATATGGAAATGGTTGATTGGTAAACATTATATTTCATAAAGTAGGATGCCATTCCATGTTGTATGGTTTCATGTTCCTTGGTGCAAACTGCTCGTGTCCAATGCTTTATGACTTTATACAGCTCCAAAATCCTATTTAAGTCACCAAGTAGGTTCCTAATTTACAAGAGGGATGAAATAGAATTTAAATGAATAGGTCAACAAGTTCCGCTCTTATTGGCAGCTCACCAATTGCCTAGATATGCAATGAATATGTTCGCTCATTGGCAGCTCACCTGCCTAATGGGTAATTTTTTGGACCAAGTCATGCATCTATGAAGGAGCATAACATTTGTCTTTTGATGGCCTAGAGACAAAGGGAATAAGGTTATTTTAACTCGGGCCTAATGCTTTATAGATGAGCTTATCCTTTTCTTTATTTAACTTCCTTTATGTTACCAAGATGGCATGCTAGCAATGGAGTTTGAGCTATGCCATAATTTTCTTTTGCTTTCTTATCTCAGATGTATATTCCCCCTTGATTGATCTCCTCAACAACAATTCCAGGTTTTTGTCATGGTGTCCATTGCAGCAAGGAACACCGGAAAGTTTGGAACCTTTAGATGGGGTGGTTGTGTTCAGTTGCAATGTGGTTCGATTGTGCTACAAAGGATAAATAGGAAGCTATTTTGGTGAGCATAGTCTCTTTTATGACACAGAATGTAAATGTAGAACTTTTTGTATACATGATATCACTAGATTCGCATAGCTTGTACAAATGTGTTGCCATGATATAGTTAACTTTGCACTTAATATAACCCATAGATGCTGCACTGCAATATATTATGCCTCAGAATTCTATAGGTTGAAGACGGTGACTGCATATATATTTTAAATTTCCAGTGATGCACTTTTAATTTATTTTTGTCTCGTAGCAAAAGGAAACGTATTGTGTAGTTTGATATTTTTGTTTTTAGCTTAAAATGTCGGTAAGCAAATTTTTACATCCAATATATTTGATACTTAGTCAGCTTGACTATCCTTGATTGTTCTTGCCCCTAGGTGCACTCAAGTTGCTGTTGATAGATGGGAATTGCATGATGGAGGATAGCGGGCTCAAAAATTATCATGGGCAAGTGAGTTTTCCTCCCGCTTTTATTATGGGCAAGCGGTGCCGCCGCACCAATCAACAACCGTGGACCTTGGTGGAAAAGGAGCAAGGCACAAATAGTGAGTCCATCCTTCTCTAACCTTCTAGCCATGAGCTGCAGCACGCATGTGTTGATGGGGTAAATATGATCCGGCATCGCTGGTTTCATGTTTTTATTCTACCCACTTCTAATGTCCCCCAAATGTGACATCAAAAATACGGTAGGGCTAATGCTTCACTATTCACTTTTTGTTGTTCCTACCTATTTCTTTAGGGGTGATCAATTCCTGCTATGTATAGTTATTTTATTGTTTCACTGTAGACACCGAAACTTGAAATCTATTCTAGGTGTATGAATAGTCAAGTGCATTCTTAGCATCCCTCGAGAAAATCTCGAGACTTTGCATGAGCTTATTCTTTCCTTTTCTCGTAGTGCTAGCATTTGGGGACCAAGGAGATGAAGATAAAATAGGAGTGTAATTACCAGAACATGGAAACGAAGGTGATGGTGCAATAGGGAGTGCAAAGTACCTAAACAAGGAGGATGGAGCCAATGGTCCGTCAGAGTGCATAGTCAAATTGGAGGCCCGTAATGCTTTAAAAAGCTGCGCATTAGACGTGTATACTTTCAAATACGCATGTAATACATATTTTTGAAAGGCTTTTCTTCCAAAGGCAAGTTTTATTCTTGGTTATTTTACAACCATACTACATATCCCAATCCGTGCTAACTACTACGTACGCTGGGATCTTCTAAGTATCGCATTACACCGATGTGTTAACATTGCTATCCAGATGAACCATATGCACGACTATGTTTGCTAAACATCACCGCCGACACTAATATCTATTAATGCTACAAGTATAAGGGCTACTTCTACTAGTGGTAATATATTTGGTGACAGAAGAGATTATTAATGAAGCGCTTCTCCCTTTATCAAGACAAGATTCAATTTTGGTTCGCAAATTGTTTGATTTACCCTCAATCCTCTGCTAACACAACTCTTTTACAGTTCTTATCTGCATTATATCCATTGTTGATGACACAGCTTGTTTCTGAGGCTCTGGTCAGCACCTAGTCTGTTTTTGAAAGAACGTATGGCCTTGCCGCAACAGTAGAAATGCAACAGTAACAGTTTATCTTTCTACGATGATTGTCTTGAACTACAATGCTCCTTCTGGTTCAATTTATGCAAGTCTGGTAATTTGTTATGTCCAAGTATTCTATAGAGAAAGACATCTAAATAGTTGATGTTTCTGGTCCGGGTGAGATATCAGAGAAATAATAGATGTTGTGATTGATGATGATCACTACTTATTGGACAACATTAGGGCGGCCGTGATGGACTCTGAAGCGCTCTTCCTGTTCCTACTCAAACAAGCCTCTAATGTTCATTCATTATTAGGGGCCGCTGTCTCAGCCGCCTTTGATATGAACATACCTGTGGGCGTCTCTGATTACTGCCCCCACGCTAATCCTAGATCCGTGATTTTCAAAAATTCA